>CAKAOI010045260.1:7996-32909 GCA_916701655.1 Sebastiscus albofasciatus
GTTGTTGGTTGTTGGTTGTTGGTTGAGGTTGTTGGTTGTTGGGTGTTGGTTGAGGTTGTTGGTTGTTGGGTGTTGGTTGAGGTTGTTGGTTGTTGGTTGAGGTTGAGGTCGTTGGTTGTTGCTAAAATGGGAATATGACGTGTGACTATAGTAGAAGCTGCAGGTCAGACGTCATCCTCCAAGATGCAGACGCCCTCATGCTCATTTGAGTCTGAGCAGCAGCAAACTGATACATCTGTTAATCTGTCAGTTTGTCTTTCTAGTTAGTTCACTAGTTAGGTAGTTAGCCTGCCCAACTTGTTGCGTTAGCTAACTGAGGATTTTCATTTTATTTTTGAGTTTCCTCCACCTTAGTTTGGAGTTTATTTTCACAATGGTATTTGTGTGTGCGGTGAACGGGTGAAATCAACGCAGTGAATTAAATACCACCGGCAGAATGAACACAACACACTGACTGTCTGTCTCACTCGCTCTCTTCTTGACCGTCTCCTCCTGCTGGAGATAAATTATCAGAAAGCAGCCGATGCCGTTTTGGAGGTTTGCTGGCCTTTAACAGGTCTGGACGACGGGGAGCACAACTTTCAGCCCAAAAGAGAAGTCCCGTTAGAGAAATAAAGGAATCTCAGTGCAGCCCGGTGCGATGTCGGTGCTGGAGCTGAGGCCAGAGCAACCTGTGTTAAAACGTCCCAAAACTGCATTTCAAACAGCGGCCCTCGGTAACATGTCTATTCGTCGTCCGGTGCGCTGTGGGCGGCGTGCAGCGGAGCGGCTCCTTGGTGCAGCAGCAGCCAGACGGCCGCCTCGCCAGGAGGAGACGGTGAAGAAGAGAGCGAGTGAGAGAGAGTCGGTGTGTTGCGCTAAATCTTGTCTCATTTGTGGTCTGATAAACAGTATATTCATCAAAGCTGGGTCCATCTAAACTGTGTTGAAAAACGATGCAATATGGTTGCCATGGTAACGAATTATGGTTGACTATTACCACACCCCCATTCTCTGTTTGAGGGAGAATATTAACCAGAAAACAGGAAGTAACACTGTCTGGAGGGGGGCTTTAAACAGAGGGCAGCTATGGATGCTCTTATTTTATCAGCAAAGATAGATTTTTTGTAAGATGTTATGACGTTAACTGGATGATTACAGTGGAGATGCAGATGGAAAACATGGAGAGAAATAAAGGGAATGACACCTAACAAAGACCTCCATCCGGAATCAAACTGGGGACATTAATAAAGAGAATTCATGATCATGATACATCGTACAGAAACCTAGAATATTAAATGCTTCTACTAGGGATGCTCATTTTGAAACATGTTCTTAACCGATAACCGACCCTCGTTAACCGATTATTAACCGTTAACCAACAAGATTTGTGTCTCGTACCAGTTGCAGGAGCACAACAGACAACTGAGTCTCCAGTTCACCGTCCGGGAGCGTTAACTTAGCAGCTACGATGCTGCGTGTAGTGTCGCGGACATGCAGCCACTTTCCCAGTAAAAGTCTCCACCGCACATTTAGTTTAGTTTAGCAGGTTGTCAGCTGTGTGTCTGCCCGGCGGAACGATAGCGATTGCCCGATAAACAGTGTGTGTATTTGTGCTACGTTAGCAGCTCTAGCGTTGCCGGAGGCTTCTTGCTCGCTGCCGCACACATCCAGTCTGTCAGCGTGACGTAACTTTAACGAGTGTCCGTGTGTGTGTGTTGGTGGTGAGTGTGAGGTTGTTGGTGGCGTTCTAGCTGTGATCGTAGGTGTAGCAGTGTGTGGACAGTTTATTTGTCGGTGAATAAATGCTACAAAACTACAACTCCTCCGCTCCGCTCAAGCGAGCCCCAAGCGAGCCGGAGAGACCGGAGCCGACTTCCTGTATCCTGCAACTCTGGCTCCGCCTCTTAAGGTGGGCTGTTAAGGTGGACCAGCTTTTCTCCTTAAAGTGATGAACTGCTCAGCTTTTGAATTATTTCTAAATATTTCTTTTAACCGTTTTAACCGATAGTGTTAATCGGTTACTGCGTCTCTTAAATGACACATGGTCTCATTGAGCTCCCTGAAAAGAAAAGAGCGGTGTTATTCTTACTTCTTGTCTGGCTTGCTGCTGCCGCTGCTTCCCCCTCCCCTGATGGACACCGTCTGGCTGTTCTGGTAGAAGCCTCCTCCGCTGCGGTTGATGTTAGGGTGGGTGGGAGACGCCACCGGCTGCTGCCCGGGCCGGATAGGCTTGGCTGGGGAGGGAGAAAGAGGAGATTGAGGGTTGGCCATTTCAGATGATGTTTGAGATGTCAGGAAGATTTGAATTTCATTTCAGACAAAACATCAATTCAAATGTAAATGATGTGTATATAAGTGGTATAACAGGAAGTTTGTCCAGTCGCAGAGACAAGTCCCTGAATAAAAGAAGGTGCATATGTGTTTCCCATCCAGCCCTGCTTACCGATCTGGGCCGAATGTCCCCTCCTGGCCATGTTCTTGGCTCTGACGGCCTCCTTGATGCGGTCCACCTCCTGCTGGTAGCGCTTGCGGTCACGGGCAGCGTTCTCCTTGGCCTCCTTCAGAGCAGACTCAAGGGCCTTGACCCGCTCAGCTGTAGCACGAAGACGTTTTTCCAGTTTAGGAAGCTCACAGCGCAGGTCTGCGTTATCACGTACCAGCTGTGGGACAATTTGCATCGTGTTATAACATTTCAAGCATGATTGAGCAAATATGTATGATAGCAAGGAGAAGATGGTAGAACAAATTGAAAATAAAGGCAGAAAATAAGATAAAAAGAGAGCAAGAAGAAAAGAGAACGGGACAAGGACAGCAGGAATCCTTCATGTTGTTGCTGGGTGTGTTGATTTAAATCCTACCTGTTTGTGAACCTTGGTGAGTTGCTCAAGATTGTTCTCAAGAAAGGAGATTTTCTGTTTCTGTGCTGCGCTGCCGCCTGTGTCATCCGAGTCCATCTCAGCGCTCTGCACAACATGAAATTAGCATTAAAGCATTACAACTTCATATGCAGGGGGACTTATGATCACATTGTAAAACCCTTTAACCTGTATCACTCCAGTGATCCTTACATTGTTGCTCTTCATACCAGGACTAATGGCTCATTTTGTTATCAATTGTGTACTATTTCTTTTTTGTTTTTTGCTAAACAAATTCTTGTCAACCAGGTAATGAATAATCATAGTGGTTCACCTTTTTCACTCTGGTAGCCAAGTCCTGGACAAAGAGCTTCCTCAAATTGTGCAGGGTCTGCAGCTCCTTGGCCTTGGATGGAAAAAAAGACAACAAAACAACTTGATTGAGATGATTGGAACAAACAGTGTCAGTGTTTTATCCAATAACTGAACATGGCAGGTATACATTTATAACAGAGAAACCCACTGCAACAGTAAATGTGCACAGATGTTTTATACAGGTTTTTAAAACCTCAATATTGAGGCTGGGGTTGAATTCAAAATGAGTCATTCATTGGTGAACAACTAGCTCTCCTCCTGTCTCCTCCTGTCCATTTCAACACATCCGTGTTGAAATGGACAGGAGGAGAGCTAGTGAACGTTAGCTGATAGCAGCCGGTGGGCAGCACAATCTGTTTTTTAGTTTTCTTTTTCAAATCAAATTTGGTATCGAGAATAGTGGAATTTCACTGGTATTTGTACCTACAACTAAGTTTCTGGTATCATGACATCCCCAATCAGATTGAATTTACTGTAAATATTAATGGAAATAATGGAAAACAAAATGAACTTTATGGAAGACTGGCATTTACAACTCGCAGCAGTCAGTATGAGCCGTAAACAAGAAGTCAACTCAACGATACAATCAATTCTACTTGCAAAGGGATGTAATCCAACTATCTGATATGAGAAATACCAACAAGAAGTGCTTTTAAATCATCAGTTGGTTTACATGAACTCACCACTGTCTCTTCCAGTCCCTTCAGGTCCTGTCTGGCCTGCTCCCTTCTGTCCTGCATCACCCTGAACAACAACAACAACAACAACAACAACAGTTAAAGCAGCAATCCTTCAGATTTCAGTCCTGCTTGAGTTCCAATTTCTATTTAAGTGAAACAATGGGATTGTGCTCCGAGTTTAGCAGTCTGGAGTCTTTTTGTTAATACATGAGCATAGAATTAGAATAGAAAAAAATCTATTTCTATATGCATAAGCTTCAAGTTTTCAGAATGATGTGCATAGTTCAATTTTTTGTGTGTGTAATAGGGCTATCAATCGATTAATATAGTTAATCGCGATTAATCGCAAATGAATCACATTTTGTATCTGTTCAAAATGTACCTTAAAGGGAGATTTTTCAAGTATTTAATACTCATATCAGCATGGGAGTGGGCAAATATGTTGCTTTATGTATTTATGTATATATATATTATTATATTATAAATCAATTAACAACAAAACAATGACAGATATTGTCCAGAAACCCTCACAGGTACTGCATTTAGCATAAAACAATATGCTCACATCATAACATGGTGAACTGCAGCCCAACAGGCAACAACAGCTGTCAGTGTGTCAGTGTGCTGACTTGACTATGACTTGCCCCAAACTGCATGTGATTATCATAAAGTGGGCATCTCTGTAAAGGGGAGACTTGTGGGTACCCATAGAACCCATTTACATTCACTGATCTGGAGGTCAGAGGTCAAGGGACCCCTTTGAAAATGGCCATGACAGTTTTTCCTCTCCAAAATTTAGCGCAAGTTTGGAGTGTTATTTAACCTCCTTCGCAACAAGCTAGTATGGTACCGATGGATTCCTTAGGTTTTCTAGTTTCATATGATAGCAGTATCTCATTCTAGGTTTAAAACTGAGTCTGTTACAACCTAAAAATTGCAAGTTAAAGAAATTAGTGGCATTAAAACAAATTTGCGTTAACGCGTTATTATGGCATTAACTTTGACAGCCCTAATGTAACAGCATTTTCATCACAACAGACACCCAGTTTATAATACTGCAAATATGTAAATATTGCAATGCTTTCATCAGTGGGCCATAGGCTCAATCACCATTGTGTTACCTCATTTGGCTATAAATAGTGATTTAAAAGACATTTATTTAAATGAAAATCTTCGAGATTGACACTTTAATATCTAAAGAAATACACACGTCACAAAGCTGGTGATAAATGGCTGCACAATTACTGTATCACGCCATTAAAATGAACTATACTGAGTAAACAGAGTGAAAACAGTGACCAGCTGTGTGTGAAACGTACGTCAGCTCATGCAGCTTGCGGCTCTTCTCCTGGTCGGTGGATTTGAGTTTCTCGTGCTCCACTCTGAGCCTCTCCTGCTCCAGCATGATCTTCTGGTTCAGACTGGAAGACACAACATAGCACCATGTTTACATGAACCTACTTTGGGTTGCCTTTGTGTATGAAATGTTCTATATAAATACAATTGCCTTGCTACCTCAAATATCAAAACACCATAACTAAAACATTGTTTTCCTTGTGATTTTGAATGTAATTCAAAACCTTTATCCCTGTTGCTGTCCTTCCTAACGGAGTAATAACTGAAGACAACAGAAATGGAAGTCTTACTCCTGCAGCTCAGTGATGAGTTTCTCCTTGTTGTCCAGCTCGTCTCTCAGGCTGCTGATCTGCTTCTGATGAGCTTCACGGTGGGAGTGGATCTGCTTCTCCACCGCTTCCTGAAAACACACAAATACACAACATTTGCATAGTATTTATTTAAAAGAATAATTAACATTTAAAACACTAACATGCTGTTAAGTCGATGCAAAAGTTCAAAAAGACCAACAGTTAGCATGTTGGGATTCTTCACACAGTGTTTTACATTTAGATTTATTTGTCCCAAGAGAGAGAGATATTTGTTTCCACAGCCAGTACACAGAAACAAACACATATACATCTACTAGATCAAAGCTAAGCTTTTGTATTTAGAATCTGCAAAACTGTTGACATGTGTCCACTGTTTTCTGGGGCTGAGGAACATACCTTGACTTCATTGGCAGTCTGGATCTCATTTTCTCTATCCATAGCATGGACTTTCTCTGTAAAACAAACACAGGATTCGTTATCATGAGATGGGAGTACAGTGATGTTAGTATCCACTGAACTCGAACAATATAAAAAGGAGTTAGGATTGGGTTTTGTTTATACTTCAAAATGATTCTAATTCTGCTTATTGATTTTGGTTTTAAATGAAATCCTGGTTTTGATTCATGTCAAATCATTTAATTAAGAAAAGAAACCAAAATATGCTGTTTTTGTCATGTGGCTGCAGTCTTGCACATACTTTTTTAACACTTGCTCTGATCTGCCATATTGGGAACACTGTACTATCTGGTAAATCCTACTTCAATATCAGGAATCAACAACTGCAACTGAAAAGCGTGATTCTTACATAATAAACAGTTCTTATACATTTGAATCTGTTTCCAGTTCAGAACCCGTTTTTGAAACGCTACCCTGCATGTTGAGGTTAAAGAGTTCCTGAGAGGCTTTTGAACTTTTATTCCACAGCTCCTGGTAGCATTAATTCCCTCCAACAGACGTATTTAAAGTCTCCATGATATGAAAAATACATGTTCCCAGTTTCAATCCTGTGTCCCTCTGCTAATTGTTCATTTACCTCTTGTTACATGCTAAATATATGTCAAAAAACACTATCAGAGTATTTTTACATCAAAATCTAAATCAACATCTTTGCCTTTTTTCTTCCTGTAAACGGTTTCAAATGTTTGATGACTCATCCTGCACTCAAGGGCTTTTACACAAGTTCATCCAATCAAACAAGACTTTGGGCTAGCTAATAGTTTTTGGATCAAATCAATATACATTCTTTGATCGAAGAAGCTAACAGAGCAATTTGGAGAGAGACAGGAAGAGATGTGTGTTTGGATATCAGAGGGCAAAAACGCTGTTTTCATTTCCAGTACAGTGTGGCTGAGGTCTAATTCATTCAAGTGAAACTTCACAGATTTTCAACCGACTGTGTCACTGCAGCGCGGCAGTACATGGAGCGTGAACCTCCACCGGATGAGACGCAATACGACCGGCAGAGTCTTGCGGGGGCCTCGGGGCACCGTTCATCTGCATGTACTGTCGCGCTGCAGCAACGTTACCACACAGCCGGTTGAAAATACGCAATGTTTCCCTTTTACCTCGTCCTTTGCCTGATCTAACAGCAAGTGAGGGAGGTGGCTGTGTGGAGCCAACAATACTCTGCTCTGTAGCTCCGTATAGAGCTAAACTCTAAGCCCCACCCACTTTTTAGTGGCCCAATCAAATGAGAATGATTTGATTTAAATCCCTCTTTTAACATGTACACCGCTCAAATATTCTATTTCACAGTACAGCAGTTAAAGATGCTCCAACTTCCGTTTCATGGGAACTTTAAGTGGAATTGAAGCGAATGTGCTATATCTGTTGTTCTGTCCTTGAACAGTGACATACCCTGAGCACTGATCTTGACAAGTTCCTCATTGAGAGAGTCCACGTTCTCCTCCAGCTGCCTCTTCTTCTGCTCCACGTTGTGCAGGTACTCTGTCAGAGACTTGATTTTAGCCTCATGCTGGAGACAGAAGAAATAATACAGATGTTTATACATACGATCGTTATGAGGATTCAGAAATGAAATCATTCTTTCTTTATATTTATACAGGGATGGGTCAGGTGTAGGTTTTCAGTTTACAACATTGTTTGTGGTTAGTTCCTACGTACCTGGGAGATGCGCAGCTGGCAGGCAGCCAGCTCCTTCTCGTTCTCGTCCATCTTCTTGTTGCTCTCTGACTGGGTGCCCTCCAGCTGCTTGCAGCGTTTGGCCATGGTCTTCACTTCTGACTTCATCTTACTGATGTAGAGACGGGCCACAGTGAACTCCTCATCTATCAGGCCACTGCCCTCATGTTGCTGGAAGGGCAGAAGAGGAAAGTTGAAGAGGCACGACCACGTGGAGGAAAAAGTAAGGTGAAGCGATAGAAGAAAGAACCAAGTGTTCATGCATTTGATCATCAGAATATCTGAACTGACATTGTACTAGATAAGTAACAAAGTTGGTCACTGGGCCTGAACCTTCTGTGTAAGGATTCTATCCATGGATATATTAAGAGAACTGTTGCTGTTACTGTTGCTCATTGGCACATGAAGCCTAAATGGCTCGACTTCCGTCTGGAAAAGTACCCAGATCTTGACGGAGTAGCGTCCGAGATGATTGGCGGAGTAGCGTCCGCTCGGTCACATGACTTGGTCACAGGGTTCTAACATCACGCCGTTGTCACGGCTTGGCGCTCCAGCCTCGGTCTGGGTTTCACTCACATGAACGGAGGAAGGGAAATAACTCTGGATTCAGCTATTAGTGCGTTACTTTAAAAACGTATTTTTTAAAATAAGGACTATTAAGAGTGTTCGTACTGGGGAGTTGATTCACCTCCAAAAAATGATCTGCTTAGTTACAGACGTCTCTTTCCCAATGTAAGACTATGGGAAAAAGTCTTATTGGGCCCAACGGCATCACGTGACGGACACAGAAGTTGTAGTACCGCTGTTTGGCACCGTTCATCTGCATGTACTGTCGTGCTGCAGCAACCACCGGCGCACTTCCTCGGGGCTTGACTCTATCTCCTCATCCATTAAAACAATTCCTTCCTGCTTCTTCCTCTAGATTCCTAGAAGCTGGTGTTGGTACTGTAGCCAACGTGTTGCTATAGTAACCATACACAATGCCTCTCAGTACCTTGATGTCATTGCTGCCTACGGCGATGCCAATCTCGGCGAGGTCTTTGAGCAGTGAAGACATCATCTCGGTCACCCTCTTCTTCTGGTGGTTGGACATCTCCTTCAGCTTCTGGAGCTCAGAGTCCAGAGATGACAGGATGGACTACAGGGAGAGGGAGAGGGAGAGGGGGAGGGGGAGAGAGAGAGAGAGAGAGAGAGAGAGCATTGATTGTTTGTCTCAGGGTATTCTTCTTTTGTGTTCAATGGAGAAAAAAAACGGCAAAAAATTAAAAAACAAACATTATTGGAGGAGAGAACAGTGTGCAGTCTACCTTTTGCCACTTCCATTGTTTTCACACACTCATAATACTCATCAAATTACATTTCTCCCAATTTTCTTATTAACATGAGACTGACACAATATAGTCAACCACCAAGTCCTTTTAGATTGTGAAAGAAAGACAGGGGCTGTAGTAGCAATATATGTGTGCATGCGAGTCTGCGTGCGTATGTCTGTAGTTCTTTTTATCCCTGCAGGTTGTACAAGTTTAATTATAGTGTTGCGTGCTGCATATTAACATAACAAAAATGAAGGTCAAATATAAGGCATATGACCAAAATGAAAGCGCCACAGTGATTCTGATATGCTGATATCTGTCCCCAGCTCACCGATTTCTGGCTAAGCTCCTCGCTGATGGCCTCAAACTCCTTGGTCTTATCCTCCACCTCCTGGCTCTTCTGGTCGTAGTTGACGGCCAGTTCCTCGAGAGCCTGTAGCACCTCCTTCACCTCGTCTTTGGAGGCCTCGTTCTCCGCCTGCAGGCGGTTCAGCTCTGCCTGGAGGTTCTCGTGATCGCGGCGGGAGGAGGCTAGAAGCTGCAAGCGGGGGAAAGAAGTGTGATTACGTTACTTTCAAATGCATTAGGGCTGCAGGAATTATTAAGTGTTTGATACGATATGGATTAGTAAGCTCTTTGCATTTTGATCTGTTATTAAAATTGATAGATAGATGCATGCAGCCGTTCTGAAAATGACTGAAGAGGAATATCAGTGAAACAAAGACTTTAGTACAGTCTTGGATTGTAGTAGTGGTAATGTTATAACGTATAAGTGTGCAAAAGTCACTTTTCTTATTAGCAACACATTCAGTTTGCTACTCAAGACCAATGAGAAAAAATATAACAACCAGACCAAATTATCCAAGTAAATGCTATTGTAATTGAAGATTTTAGCCCAACTTCAGACAACAGGACTGGAGTAAAACAAATAGAAATACAACTTGATAGCTGTGATAGTGTCATGTGTTACCTCAAAACTCTGAAACTACAAAGATCAAGAGTTCACTCTACACCTGCACCTTCCCTCCACCTGTTGGACCTCCACAACTCACCTCATCCTGGTCCAGCATCTGCTGCTTCAGCTTCTCAGCCAGCTGGCTCTGCTGGTTGATTTCCTCATCCTGTAATGTGCAGAGACACAAAACAACATTAGTATTCACACCAGACACCACAGGTATCACTGGAGACGGTAGGCACAAGGTGACAGACCACTAATAAATTAAAAAAGCTTTGGGAAAAATAAAAGGAATACTGTTTTTTTTTAAACTTTTTTTATGAAAATATCTCAATTTGTTCAAAAGAAATAGTGACCGCTGAATCCCTGCAAAGCAAAGATATACATTTTTTAGGGCTGTCAAAGTTAATGCGATAACGCATTAATGCAAATTTGTTGTAACGCCACAAATTTCTTTAATGCAACTTGTGATTTTTAGGTTGTAGCGGGCTCAGTTTTAAAGCTGGAGTGATACTGGTATCATATGAAACTAGAAAAACCGAAGGAGTCCATTGGCACCAACCATGTCATACTAGCCTGTTGCAAATGAGGCTAAATGACGCTCCAAACTTGCACTAAATGCATGGCCATTTTCAAAGAGGTCCCTTGACCTCTGAGATCAGTAAATGGGTTCTATGGGTACCCACGAGTCTCCCCTTTACAGACATGCCCACTTTATGATAATCACATGCAGTTTGGGGCAAGTCATAGTCAAGTCAGCACACTGACACACTGACAGCTGTTGTTGCCTGTTGGGCTGCAGTTTGACATGTTAGGATTGGAGCATATTTCTATGCTAAATGCAGTACCTGTGAGGGTTTCTGGACAATATCTGTCATTGTTTTATGTTGTTAATTGACTCCCAGTAATAAATATATACATAGGTTTGCATAAAGCAGCATATCTGCCCACTTCCCTGTTGATAAGAGGATTAAATACTTCACAAATCTCAATTTAAGGTACTTATTGAACAGATAAAAAATGTGCAATTAATCACGATTAACTATGGACAATCGTGCAATTAATTGTGATTAAATATTGTAATCGATTGACAGCCCTAATATTTATGCAATAATGACAAAGTATCATTTTCAGGAAGCAAATATCATGCATGAACATAATAATCAAATGTGATGTCTCTAAAAGAAAATCAAAAGTTGGATTTCACAAAGACATCCACCAACTGTGGCCTCTCTCTTCAGGCTGTAGCATCCATGCATTTTGTCAGATTAGCCAGCGAGATATCGGCCTACGATCCAAAGACCAACAGGAACACATTCGAATCAAACAGCTGCCTTGTTTATCTCTAATCTCATTTTGTGATAAATTGGATGGAAACATGAGGCTTGAGGCGGAGGAATGTCTGAAGGACATTGTTAATCACTCTTTAGTTACCTCAGCATGTCATCATGTCATTCTTCATTTTATTTGTTTTGCTACAGCATCAATCTGTTTCCCTCCAGATAACCTACAGTAGTTTTAAAGTATCATTTGCATATTTTATAATGAAATTCTTAATGACATATTCTTGTTTCATTTTCATCACTTTGTAGTGTGTAGTAGTAGTAGTGGTAGTGTGTAAAACCTGTAGACATAATGAGCCAAGTCTACAAATCCACAATCAAGCAAACATCCTGTCCTCTCGCTCACCTTATCATCCAGCTGCTTGTACAGTTTGGCCAGCTCAGCCTCACACTTGTCCTTCTCCACGTCGGTGAGGCGAACACCTGCCGGCACGTTGGGCGTGGAGGCCTGCTTTTCGTTGATTATGTTGTCCAGGGCCTGCATCTCGGCGTTGGCCTTCTCCTTGTCAAACTGCTCCTCCGGTGGCACGCTTTCACCTGAGGTGGGAGCACACACACATGCATCAAGTATGCGTGTGTGAAGAGCTTTATTTGTACTATCAAATAAGTTTAAAGTAGGGCTGTCAATCAATTATTATAGTACATTTCAATGAATCGCACATTAATATGTTCAAAATGTACCTTAAAAGGGAGATTTGTCAAGTATTTAATACTTTTATCAACATTAGAGTTGGCAAATATGCTTGTTTATGTAAATGCATGTATATATTTATTATTGGAAATCAATTAACAACACAAAACAATGACAAATATTGTCAGAAACCCTCACAGGTACTGCGTGTAACATAAAAAATATGCTATATCACAAAATGGAACATGTCAAACTGCAGCCCAACAGGCAACAACAGCTGTCAGTGTGTCAGTGTGCTGACTTGACTATGACTTGCCCCAAACTGCATGTGATTATCATAAAGTGGGCATGTCTGTAAAGGGGAGACTCGTGAGTACCCATAGAACCCATTTACATTCACTGATCTGGAGGTCAGAGGTCAAGGGACCCCTTTGAAAATGGACATGACAGTTTTTCCTTGCTAAAATTGAGCCTCCTTTGCGAGTAAGCTGGTATGACATGGTTGGTACCTATAGATTCCTTCTGTTTTTCTAGGTCCAGGTGATGCCAGTATCTTCACTCTCACCTTAAAACTGCTGCTACAACCTAAAAATCGCAAGTTGCATTAATGCGTTAAAAAAATTTGTGGCATTAAAACAAATTTGCGTTAACACGTTATCGTCTTAACTTTGACAGCCCTAGTTTAAAGTAAGTTGTCCTCAATGCACTGTAGAACAAAATCAGCCTTTTTATTTCTATGCAGTGGCCAGACTGTGAACACAACGAGGAAATTATCTTCACTCCTACGTGTTTATGCATTACAGCGATACAAACAGGTGTACTGATGTTTCCTATAGGAATCTCAGACAAAATCTGTTTCGGACATTGCAACCTGCACTGGAACACAGAATCAAAAGAACCTGGATCAAATGTAAAATGGTAAACAGCATTGTTTTCCTGATGAATCTGTGGATGGGCATAGATGAAACATTGGAATAAGACGCAGTCAACTTCCTCACCATTCCTCCAGCGGTTGAGCTCATTCTCCAACCAGGTGACGGTGTTCCTCAGGGTCTTATTCCTCTCCTTTTCCCGTTCATATTTCTGCTTCCACTGCTCTGCTGTCAGCTCGACGTTCACTGTGACAGTGTTCTTGATGGTCTTTGCTCTGAATGTAAATAAAAAAAAAACATAGGTTTTATTCCACTAAAAGGACTCAAATAAGGACAACTTATGCACCATTATTCCTTCAAAAAAGGCACCTAAATGTACCAGCAACCAAGCATTAACCATCACTGGTTCAACTGTGATAATGATTAGGAATACATGTATGGCTTTCCATAACTTCTCTGCACCTATACATGGACTTCTTAAACTCCATTTTAAAGTATTCATTTCAAAATACCATTTTTTTAAAAGGGACCTCAATTCAAACGTATTTATATGACAAACCGTAGAAATGACATATAGCAGTATGGCTTGTTTTCATACTACTGGCCTGCCTACCTTTGTCCGAACATGAGAGTGGATTTGGTTTCGGACTCATTATAGGAGGAAGGGGAGCAGCAGATGACAATGGTGGTTCGACAGTTACCACCCAGAGAGTCCTGCAGGATACGGGTCATCTTGCTGTCTCGGTATGGGATGTAGGCCTAATATACACAACAACATATACAGGAACATTTAATGAGCAGAACACAAATTAACGTACTGTGGTGCACCATGCAAAATCGGAGAAAATCTGTGTTTAAGTAAAAAAAAAACTTTGGATCATCAATTTTCTCTATTCATCAGTAAATAGTTCAACAAAATAAACAACAGAGTGCTTTTTGACCGGAACATATCATCAAGCTGCATCTAGATCTGAGTGACAGAACACGTTGATTAGGGATTATTTGACAATAACACCCTACATGACAAACCCCAGAGATAGACAGAGGAAAGAAATACATGCATGCATGTCTATTCATTCTGTTTAAACCTGGAATTTGTACTTTTTGTAGAATGAGATTCCAGTGGTGGCTGCGTGGGATTGTTTCCGACTAGTGTGATCAAAAGATTTCCAATAACTCCAGAGTGTTGTAAAATCAAAAGTCAAAATATATTGAAAAAAAGATAGATGTAATCATTTTCAAAATTCACAATGTGTTTCTATCCAATGAAATATTCTGCTTCCGTCCATATTTGTTGTCATTTAGTCTTTCAAAAACAACATTTTCACTGCAGTCAAAAAACAGTTTGCTCTCCCGGTCACACCTGCCAAAGAGAGGCACCTGTATTAAAGGGGCGGTCGAGCTGCAAACTAACAGCACCATAACTTACATTTGCTCTATATAGCCAAAATAACAACAAATAGATTTTTTTTATTTTTTTCAAGGTGATAACATCATAAATATGACGACAGATGTTCAAAGCTTCATTCGAACACCTCAAAAGAAGTTTCGAGTGTAAAAAAAAGACATTCAGTACAGCCCTAAAAGAGAGTTTGGTATTCCCTATGTTAGGATAATAGACTTGCTGCTCCTGCGATCCTGAAACTGAAGAAGAGGCCTGTGATTTCACCAGCACAGAGCCAACAGGATGTGATGGCTTCAGTAACAGTTCTCATAAGTTTAGTAAAACAGGATGGCAGTTAAAAGCTAACTTGATATCTTATTAGTGTTGATACAAACAGCTAAGCTGCAGCAGTGTGCTATAACTCTTTAGACACCAGGATGCTCGGTCAGGAGTGAGACATCTCTGCACAATAGCTCATTTGTTTTAGACCATCACAGATATATCCGAGGCTGTCCGCCTCCAGGTTGTTTACAGAGCGGAGGGGCCCAAGAACAAACCGATTGTTGATTAAAGTGAAAAGTGTGAAATCACTATGAAGCAGCTAAAGCAAAACATTGCTCTGAGGAGAGTTTTATCTGCTCAAGTTATTTTTGCAACACAAAGGACCTGTAGATGACTGAAAATGGCTCTCTCACAGTTAAGATAACTGAAAAAGATGCAAGTTTCCCAGATGCACGCCCAGCTCTGGGCTGTGCAGCTGGTTAACAGTACACTTCTCTTCTGTCTGCTACATTAACGGTAATGTCTGGAATTTCAGAATGCTATAAAAACATTTTGGGAAAAAAATAATCACCTGAGGTTATAACAGAAGTAACGTTTGTTGTTCTGTATAAGCTATATGATAGAAACAACTAAAACAAATTCAGGCTCATTATGTTCTGAAGTAAAGATTAAAGCCTAACTGACATGACAGTAACCTCAAGGAAACAGATTTCTGTCAGATAATTCACTTTTACTTACAGAGCAAATGAAAAGACTTAAACTCGTAGAACAACACCACAGTATATTCAACAAATGGATCTCTTTACTGACCGTTCCTTCAGCCAGAGCAGAGATGACGTTTCCCAAGGACGACAGAGACTTGTTGATATTCTTGGCTTCATCCAGCAAAGCTCCCTCAGCTCCTGTTTTACTGACCTGAAAATCACATAGACAATAAGCTCAACAAAATCTTGTGCATCTCAATGTTTAAGACAAACAACAGACTCTAATCTGAACCCAACCCAGGTAGACAATACAGGGAAAATGGGTTAACCAAAATATATAGATTACAATTAAGGCTGTCAAAAGTTAACATGATAATAACGCATTAACAAAATTTGTGATTTTTAGGTTGTGGCGGGCTCAGTATTAAAGCTAGAGTGAAGGTACTAGTATCATATGAAGCTAGAAAACCTAATGAATCCATGTCATATTAGTCTGTCGGGAAGGAGGCTAAATAACGCTCCAAACTTATGCTAAATTTAGTCAAAGAAAAACTGCCACATTTTCAAAGGGACCCCTTGACCTGAAAATGGGTTCTATGGGTACCCACGAGTCTCCCCTTTACAGACATGCCCACTTTATGATCATCACATGCAGTTTGGGGCAAGTCATAGTCAAGTCAGCACACTGACACACTGACAGCTGTTGTTGCCTGTTGGGCTGCAGTTTGCCATGTTCTGATTGGAGCATATTGTTTTATGCATAATGCAGTACCTGTGAGGGTTTCTGGACAATATCTGTCATTGTTTTGTGTTGGTAATTGATTTCCAGAAATAAATACATACACAGGTTTGCATAAGAGTATTAAATACTTCACAGATCTCCCTTTAAGGTACTTACTGGACAGATAAAAAATATGTGATTAATTTGCGATTAACTATGGACAATCATGCGATTAATCGCGATTAAATATTTAATCGATTGACATCCACAACTACAACACTTTATCACAAGAAAAATGAATACGGCAAAAGGATAGAAATCTGCCAATATGTATGGCAGGATGTTCTCTGTACCTTTTCGCTGCCAGCCAGATCCACCAGGTAGAGTTTGCCACTGAGCTTGTGCTCTGTCTGAGTGTTCTCCTGTTTGACGTTTATCAGGAAGATACTGTGACTCCTGGAGCTGTGCTCGTTCATGTCTAAAGGAGAAATGATACCCGTGTGTTTGAAACATTTCAACAAATGCAAAAACTACAGTCAATAGTTTTGTGACACAGACCACAAGAAGGTATCTTACTTGTAACTGCTACATGTCGGTTTGATTTCCCTTCATCAATTGTATCCATGACCTCCTCTGGGCTGCAGACAAATCTCTCAGTGCAGCCCTTTAAAGAGAAGCAGAATATGACGTTAGATTATAGGCCTTCATAAACAAGTTTTACTGGATACTTGACGTGTGACAGGAGGCTCAGTCTCACCTTAACATATGGTACTCTGTTTTTGTCTTCATGCACTGACAAATTGGTCTTTGACACTGGGGATGAGAGGAAATTTAAACATTTAAATAGACATTTACAGTATATATTCTGTTTGTATCCTTGCCTATGCTTCCAATTTCACTGCTAGTGTGGATGATCTCTGGTCAGCACATATCAAATGTTCTTGGACATGAATGGCTCCCATCAGTAACTTCTGTAAATGTTTCCCCATTGGCCAGTTTGCAGTTTGAGAATTAGAAAACTTCCACTCAGCAGGTGTATATACCTTGGAATAGATGAGCTACAGCTGTTAGTCAATCACAACAAGTATTGTGGGGACTGTCTTTAAATCCATTTACCAAATTTTCTTTTCGTTGAACTAAAATTAATTGCAAACAAATATAATTATCACCAAGTTATAGTGTTTTTGACAAAATCATCATAAGACCTGGGTAATACGAGAACCTTAAAATATAACATAAGAGATGCAACAAAAAGATATTTTCATTTTCAGGTGGTGATCAATGTCAACAAAACATGTATTTTGGTGTTGATGTATATGTAGAATATACACATGTACAACTGACAATTAACTACAAAGTCAGTGTGTTTACAGCTGACATCCCCCTCCATCATGTTCCTAACACAGGTGCTTGTTCATTTTCTCGACATTTCACAGGCTTTTAGCAGCTCCTTCTGTCACATCTGTTGTCACTGTTTGGTACAAGTAGGAGAGATTGGAGGTAAAGTGTTCACTGCGCCATCACAGCAACTTACCATCCAAAAGGTCCCGGATCTTGTCTAAGTAAATTTCAAAATATGAAACCTGTGAACAGAGAAGGAACCTCATTATTTGGCAATCCAGCTGAGAGATCAGACCAGAGAATCAAAATACACACAGGGGGCTGTCTGGTTTACTGCAGATGATTAAACAGCAGCGTAGTAATATACACAAATACACAAAAGACAAAGATATCATTAATTCCTAATTATTAGGTATAAGGGAAAACCCAACAGGCACAGAATAAAAGGTGTTGAGAATGGTTTGTAATGTTTGAGACAGGCAGCTCAGGTCTGATATTCTCACAGTCAACATGAGACAGGAAGTATGATGCAGCAGCACCAAGTGACATGTTACACATCACTTATATTGGTTCCAGAAAAATGCTTAGTGATAGAAAACTGCCAAACAGGAAGTAAGTAGCTTGTTGCTAGCACCCACAGTTTGAAATAGTGTTAGTCAGCCATGAATGTCACATTTAAACACATTATCTGAAGCAAACAATTTGAATTTGGGGATTGAAAATCTCCCTTTCTATTTGAGAGCAGTGTCTCTCTAACCACTGCATTGCTTTTCAACTGGTGGTGGGACGGGTCAGCAACTTACCCCTTTTAACTACTTACTTTGATATGAAACTCCAAGTTTTCATCCATGGAATAGATATAGTTGAAGATATCTTGAACTATCCTGGGGATGATGCCCATTGCATCTGTGTCATGGAGATTCCCCTGAAAACAGACAGTAAATTAATTTAATGTTATGATGTAAAGTGAAGATTTCTATTACAAAAACAAGATATTTGAAAATAACACCAGTTCTTAGAAGTCATCCTTACCTCCATGGTGTGTGTTTTGCCAGATGATGTCTGCCCGTATGCAAAAATTGTCCCATTGTATCCCTCCAGAACATCTACGAGACGCCACACAGAAGGTTTTTGTATTATAGTCAAGATTAAAAAAAGGCTGGGCTGGTGTCACTTTCCTGTGTTGTGTACATGCCTCTAAATAATAAGTCTGGTGTGTAAACATACTGATAAAAAAACAAAACAAAGACCTCACCTTTTACAATCTTCTGGGCGCAGGCATTGTACACTTGTTCCTGTGATGTGTTTGATTGAAACACTCTGTCGAACATGTACGGTTTGCTCTGGAATGAAGAGAAGAAGAGTGAGTGAGCAACGGCTATAGCACCAAAACAAAACCCATTATTGTGTCATTTAAAATAATAATCTGTGACATGTTTTGTAAAAAAATATGTCACCAACAGTGATTCAACATTAGTTAGTTCGACACCAAGCATCCGATAGGTGTTTCCGGAGAAAAATCCATTGGCAAACAGGACGTTATGCATTCTGCATGTCCAATGGAATCAATATAGCATGAGCAGTGATTGCTGCCTTGGCTGAGGTTGCAAAAATAAAATGAGATCAACCTATAGAAACTCAAACTTCAGAAAAAGAAAAGACATATGAATGCAGTCCCTACTGGCCCTTCACACATTTCACCCCTAGTTGTAACTACACTTTCAAAACGAGTTTCACTGATGGGTAAGTCTTTTTTCAGACATGTTTGCCTTTATTTAATAGTGGCAATAGAGAGGTGATAGGAAATTAGGCTAAGTAGGAAGGAGGGGTGGGAAAAAAATTGATTCACTTATGTATTGCCAATTTTTTTTTTACGATTTTGAAATTGATTTTTTAATGGAAGAATTGATATATTTGCTTCATAAACCACTTTCATTGTTGTAGTCTGAGAAACGTCATATCTATTCCATATTCATTCCATATCCCTCAAAAACCAAAACAAACCGCATCCGGCCGCAGCGAGCCAAAACCAGAAAAATGGCGGAGGGTCTGCATTGATACGACCTGCACCCTCACATATTAAATCTTAAGTGGTAAACACTACACATCCAGTAAAGGATGGAAACACTTTGGGTTTCACACATGGCCAGAAAAAGCAGGGCTAGACATCACGGCTAAAGCAGTATGCTAACTCTGTCATGTACAGGAAACGTTATCGTATTGCGGTAATGTGTGGTCAAGCCATTATCAAGTCATCACTCTGATCTCCGTGGTCAAATCGGGCGATGCTACAACTGTAGCGCAACCATGTACTGACGTTTATGAATGCATACAAACGGCCCCGATGGAGCTGACCAAGGATGTATAAAGAGAACGGAGCTCACAGGAGAGCTAGCAACGGACCTAGCCAAGTTGGCGGAAGTATACACGTGTGACTACGTCTGGTTATCAAAACAAGGTATTAATAAACGGTACTGTATACAAAACACATGTATGGAAATAAGATTTATTGGATTATATTCATCATAAGTATAATACATTACATGTCCCTTAGAAATTAAAAAGAAAATACCACTAAATTTATACATTATGAAATTTTATTCTTTGATTTTTAGGTTGCTGGAATTGTTTTTATAAATAATTCCTGACAATGACTGATATATTTGACTTCAGGACATACATACTACATACTTGCTGAAAATCAAACATTTTTACTGGATTAACTTGGATATTTTCCAAAGTAAAAGTCCCAAGAAGTGTATGATTCAACATTTTCCCATGGTCTAGTGTTAAAAAATGTTAACAAAATCGCAATAAATCATAATATCGAATCGCAATACTTAAAAATCGCGATACATATCGAATCGGCACCTAAGTATGGCAATAATATCGAATCGGGAGATAGGTGTATCGTCCCAGCCCTAATTGGAGGGGTGACATGTAACAAAGATCCAGACTCAAACCGCTGGTGTTGCGTTACATGGTCAGTCTTGCCACCAGGACACTCTTAAAAAGTCACTATTTGACGTTCTCAACCTAATTCATCCTCTGCTCACTGCAAGTTAACCTCTGAAAGTTAGCTGTCCTGATACAACTTCTCCCGTCCCATTTGAACTCCTCTCCAACAATCTCGGCACAGCATTTATAATGAACTAAATTAGACCCTGAGCTTTTACCACTGGCTAAAGAGCCAGCCTACTTCAAACAAGCACAAGTGAAGTGATATCCTATGGTCTAATCAAAACTTCAAAGCACAATTCCAGTGAGATAGCAATCAATAGCTGGATTTAACAAGGCAACCGCAGGGTAAAAAAAATTGATGCTACAAGCAATTCTAAGGTTCAACTGAGATGGCACGCTGTATTTAAAGGTTTAAAATCCCAGTTGACTCATCTTGTCTCCAGCCTGGTGGGTGGGATTCTAGCTGTGGTGTAGTTTAAGCACAAAACAGCCCCATTCACATGTGATACCCCAGGTGGCAAGATTAGTTATTGATTCAGTGCTAACACCTGTAAGAGCAGGAGAAGGCTGAGAATGTTGACAAGCAGCTGGTGTTGCCTTGAAGACGCCATTGATTAGGACTAAATTTAGGACATGTTAACACATTCATAACTCGAGGTGAAACCACAAATATGTCACTGCCTGACATTAAAAACTATAGGCACCTTTAGCAGTACTAGAATTATTCAGACTAGTACAGTTGAGATGTCCTCAATTTGCACTTGGCTCATAATCCCCCCTGACAGACGGTCACATCTAAAGCACAGCCCGGTGCAACACACAGCAGCAGCATCTTAAGACGTTGTTAATTCAGTCCAGCTAGCCACATCCTGGCAATTAACCCTGTCCAGAACAAGAGCACTGAGCCACTATCAGGCCTGCCAGACACTGTCAGCAAACAATGGCATAGCCCGAGTTTAAAGTCCTCATTGTTACAGCTGCTACTGGCCTTGTTACCTACACTTCTGTCTAATGGGATTACTTGCTGAAAATGTAATTACAGTGAAAAGCATTGTTAAAGTATTAATAAGTGCTCTGTCACGTTCCTGCTACCTGATGTCTTTGTTATGATACTTGCCCAGGCTAAGCCATTCAGGAGAGACCGTAACACACAGTCCAAGGTTATTCTGCAGCATCCACATGATGCTCATTGTATGATGCATGAAATCTAATTGGATTTGTGCTGCTAGGCAAAATAGGTCAGTATTCCATGTTTTATCAATTTGGGTTTGTTGGCAACCTTGCTTCCTGATACACAGCTGTGAGGAAAAAAATTGCTTCTGTTATTTACTTGTTTAAATGCATTGGGAGCACTTTTACTTATCTCTCTCTCTCTAATCATTTTCTTTCCTTTTATGTCTCGCGTGAATCCACCATTACACTAAAAGTAGCTGAGTCGTGTTCTTGGAGGGGGTATCCCAGGCTACTGTATACAAATAGAAGATGTGACAGCAAAGCATGGGTGAATGACCTGATCTTTTATGTGCACAACTGACACAGAAGTAACGGATGCATGAATAATTCACCTGCTGCACACTCGCACTACGCTGGCAAACTAAGCGTGTTACGACACCCATACCACCTCCTCTGGAAACTTTGTCTCCCTCCCTTTCCGGCAAAAGACTGGCAGGACTTTTAAGTGAGCCACAGCTGAGTAAGGGCGTACTGCTGGAATATGCTCTGGGAGAGCAATATATCTGGTGTAGGGAATATCTACATGAATATCTGCTAGCATCAAAGCAGCATCGCCAATGACTGCAATGGTAAAGCTGCTTGTTAGACGTCTTTACAGCGCGCAGTTTGGTCAACTTCACCACTGGCTGAGCACCGCTGTTTAGGCTTCAGCCCTAATACAGGGTCCACACCCTAGATTATTTCAAAACGGATACAAATATGAGCTAAGTGAGTCAGTCACCCTTGATAAGAGCATCTGCAAAACAAAGTACATCACCATAATAATTACCCTCCCCACCCAGAGAGATCGCCCAGCCAACTGCCTACTCTGATTGGTCGAACAGCTGGTTACCAGGAGAGAAAACACAGGGGGATTACCCAGGAGGCCTGTGCTGCTGCTTATGGGCACTGTAAGTGTTGTACATATCGCAGATGCACCAGCAAAGGCTACAAGGCTCTGCCCTGCAACACTTGTGTCCTTCACAATGTGCACTGGTATTTTGGCACTATGACTGGCACTCTGAATTGGGCTGGGCCACATCATGCCTGAGGGGCACAGACAGTACGCTTGCTATTAGTTAAAGGCCTCAAGTCAGTGTCAGCAAAACTATTCAAGAAGTCACCACAGCTTCAACAGTCTTCACTGTTTTGCATGACAGAAAATGAATAGTCTCGCTGTATTCTAAATTCACCACCTAAATTAGTAGTTTTACTCCAAAGAGGATGTGATTCATAGCCACTCAGCCGAAACTTGCAACTTTGTGAATGGAATTTAAGATCAGTTTCTATTGCCTTGTAAACTCTTTTAAAGCATAGGTGAGCAAAAACACAAAGTCCACAAAGAGAATGATAATGTTGCTAAGGAAACCTAATGTTTAACACTTTTCAAATGCTGTGCCATGGGCTTTTGCACATTTAGCGTGTACAAACTTGAGATGTCAGCCTGTTTTTTATACTGTTGTTATGCTTCCTGAATACTACAGTCATAAGGGGTATAAAAAGACCAACCTTTTTCCTATTGTGCATGATTTTAAATGCTGCCATACAGATATTGTGTCGAGGCATGTAATGGCATGAACACAGGTTGTGTAAACAGTGCCTTTTTCAGATATACTGTGTATAGGTGTATGATGACAAAGCATCAAGTGCACATCTGCAAACTGACCTCAGGGCAATTTTTTTATTGATTCAGTAAAGTGGAGGCAACATGGCATTACATTAGAAAAGGCATTTCCCTCTTTTGTCATAGTGGAAATTGTTCCCATGCCATTATCCTGATGAAGTGCTGGATCTGTGTCACTAGAGGACTAATAGAATCAAAGACAACTCACTTTGGTTTGATCCCAACCTGATCATTCTCATTCAAAGTAAACAGATGAAGTGAATATGCAGTTGAACATGTTGGGTTATTAAGTGTAAAGTGTCCACTCACTGGAGGCCAACAGGACACCACTGGCATGCAGACACACTTACTTGACATTTCCACTGCCAATGACATTATGTTGACGTTACCATTGTCTGCTTTTCCTGTTCCTTAATGGAGGCTTTTAACTCCTCTTATATTACAGCTTATTTCAACTTGGTCTATAAAAAGGGTTGCTTATGAAGCCAGCTGGTCATCTAGCTAATGTTAGCTTGAATTAAGCAACAGTATTAAAAGTAGCCAGCTAGCGAAGGCCGGCTAATCTGTCACCTAGCAGCTGGCCTAGCCTGTTAGCCAGTAGCCTGCTAGCCTGTTAGCCTGCTAGCCTGTTAGCCTGTTAGCCTGTTAGCCTGTTAGCCTCTACTGAATCAAAGCTGGCTTAGACGCGTTGTGCTGACGCACACCGGTCACAATTAACAGCTTTATCGGTCCACATGCACGGCTACTCATGAATTCATGTCATGATAACAGTGGACATATGCTGGAGACATGTTGACCTGAGCCAGCCAGCCACTGTGTGTGTGTCTTTGTTGAGTGACAGCTCGCTAGCCGGGACAGACAGGGACACTGAGAACAGGGACACTGAGACACTAAGAGAAGGGACATTTGACGCCAACACAAACTGGGCTGGCTTTTACAAATGTTAAATTGAATATGACCCGCGACTATCCATGAACTGATGAACTGGAGAGCGAAGAAGTACCAAGTTAAAATGCAGTGGAGTGTGTTGGAGGCAGCAGCAGTTGTGTTGAGCCTCTGGGCCAACAGAGCCTCTGGGCCGGCGGAACACCGCAGCGGGGAACGGCTCAGCCATGCTAACGGAGAGCTAACAAGCTAACGGCAAGCTAACTGCCGCTAGCTACCAGACTCTCCAACATGGCGTCCTGCTGATTGAGACAGACAGCTCTGTCCTTTAGGGAACTAAAGCTCTTCAATACACAACAACTCACCGAGATAATCACGTTCTCTTCCCCTTGGAACTTGGGGATGTATCTGTCTCCTCTGGCCACCTCGGAGCTGTTCAGGGGCCTAAAACGACACATCACTTTGATGGTGCACTCCGCCGGGTCGGCCATCTTCACCGTTTATTCACGGTAGATTCACCACTAAACTTAAAGTAGATCCTGGATCCTAGAGGCGACTGCTGGGGGCGAACAGGGAGCCCGAGCCCCTCTGTCCCAAGCTCAGGTTGTGAGAAGGCCGACAATCTGTCGGGCTTTCAACAAAACTCCTTGTTTTCCTCTCAATCACTTCCCCCTGCTGTTAGGAAGCCATGATACCGGTGGAGCGGTGGATCAGCGGCTGGCTGCTACCTCGCCCCTCCTGCTGCTGTGGATGTGGATCACAATGACGTCACCTCTGTGGATGTGGATCACAATGACGTCACCTCGGCGCTCCCATCCCTACTGGCTTTCTGTTGTTTGTATAAAAAAATCCTGATTCCATGTGGAATTGTATTCTCCATTACATTACTCTCGTTTGATGGGTCTGAGCTTTGTTTTAAGGTGTAATTATAATGCAGCCATTCTCCCTGTAAAACTATCTGTATTCCATGACCATATCCTTCCA
>CAKAOI010045261.1:0-10240 GCA_916701655.1 Sebastiscus albofasciatus
TAGGTTAGAAGCTATGGCCCCGACCATGGCTCTGAATCTATGGCCCCAACCACGGCTCTGAAATATCAATAAGTTAGAATCTATGGCCCCAACCATGGATCTGAAATATCAGTAGGTTAGAAGCTATGGCCCCGACCATGGCTCTGAATCTATGGCCCCAACCACGACTCTGAAATATCAATAAGTTAGAATCTATGGCCCCGACCATGGCTCTGAAATATCAGTTAGTTAGAAGCTATGGCCCCAACCACGGCTCTGAAATATCAGTAAATTAGAATCTATGGCCCTGACCACGGCTCTGAATTTATGGCCCCGACCATGGATCTGAAATATCAATAAATTAGAATCTATGGCCCCGACCATGAAATATCAGTAGAATCTATGGCTCCGACCACGGCTCTGAAATATCAGTAGGTTAGAATCTATGGCCCCGACCACGGCTCTGAAATATCAGTAAATTAGAATCTATGGCCGCGACCATGGCTCTGAGTCTATGGCCCCGACCACGGCTCTGAAGTATCAGTTAGTTAATTTGCCAGTTCAGCCAAATTTTGCGGGTTTTTTTTAGGCCCCACTCACCAACTTTTATCAGAACCAATGAGATTACTCCTCTTCCTCTCAGGGCTGCTTTGCTTTAAAGAAACCAACAACCGTCTGCACTACGATAATGTGGCCTCGGTCTGGCTGGTGGCTCCGTTCCATTATACTTCTAATGCCTTGTGGCTGTATAAAATAGCCCCTATGCCTATGACCTGGTGTCTTCTGGTGAGCTACTTGTGTGTATGTGATATACACCTTGTTGCTATTTATTTATGTATTATATGTATTTATTTATTTATTTATTCCTGCGTCCTATTTATTGGTTCGGCACCTGTATTTAACGATTGTCCATACATTGGTGTATGATGTGGAGGATGGAGGGGTTTATTGGGTGTGTGGGGGGGGGCGTGGTCAATGGGAAAACCTCGCTGTGATTCTAACTCTAGCTGTTGCTCTCCTCGTACTGGATGATGATATAATCTAAGACCACTGTATGTATAACTGCTTGTCGTGAAGATGATCTACAATGTAATGACAATAAAGAATTAACACTATGACAAACTCTGCAGACGACAAGACTCTTCTAATCTGTTCTTCATAGAAATATGATTTGGGCTTTTAATATCAAATAATAATGTTCTTTTTTTATTAAAAAGTGTTGTTGTTGCTTTTACTTCTGACTGCAAAACTTTTACTTGTGATGGAGTATTTTTTTACTGTGGTATTACTACTAATTTTATACTGTGGTATTAATACTAATATTACTTATTAGGTAATTAATTAATTAAAAATAACTAAATAAATAAATAAGTTAATTTGAATGCATTCATTTTGATGAAGTGATTATAAATCAATTAGCTTTAAATACTACCCACTCAGTGTCAGTAACTGTGGGGCTCAACAGTAGAAATGGTAGTTAGATTTTATTGAACCATGAAGTGTTTTTGTGTGTAATGAGCCAAAAAACTAAATACAGTGAATTAATTATTTAATTAATTAAGTAATTAATTAATTAAGTAATTAAGTAATTAATTAATTAAAATTAAAACTAAATAAATAAGTTAATTTGAATGCATTAATTTTGATGAGTGATTATGAATTAATTAGCTTTAAATACTACCCACATTTCTCTACAGTAGAAATGGTAGTTAGATTTTATTGAACCATGTTTTTGTGTGTATTGAGCCAAGATGGCCACCAGAGACGCTGTGGAGACTTCACTTCCGGCTGCAGTTTCCCTCCTTTTACAAATCTACATCTGATGCCTTCAGGTGCTGCACAAAAACTCGAACTTTATAGCTTCCCAGCTGCAAAATATGACTTTTCGTGCGAAATTAAGTCTTATTTAGGTCAGATGTGATATAAAAATTGACCCAATGACACATGTATTTTAGTTTGTTGTTTATATGTAAAAATAAAGAGTGAAGAGGAGGAATTTGCATTATAGATATGTTCAAATATAAGCTTTTAGAACATGTTTGTGATATACTTACTGTTTTAATGAAACATAATGTATTGTGTGGAATTCTAATTTGTTTAATTCATTTTGTTGGGGTCGTTAAAGTCGAAGTGTGATATTTTCGAGGGCGTTTAAAAGCAGCAAACGGCTTGACCCACTTTTCACACACGACACGGGAACGTTTCACTCTCTGCGTCAAGTTCAACAGGGAAGATAGAGCACCACCGGAAACACCATAGTTTGCCTTCAAAATAAAAGTATAGAGTGGAAAAACCTCCATACGTTCAACAGCAATATTTGACTACATAGGACAGGGGTCAGCAACCTTTACTATCTAAAGAGCCATTTTAGGCAAAAGAAAAAAAATATTAAGAGAATAAAGTCATAACTTTACGAGAAAAAAGTCGTAATATTACGAGAATAAAGTCAGAACTTTATGAGAAAAAAAGTCGTAACTTTACGAGAAAAAAACTCGTAATATTACGAGAATAAAGTCGTAATATTACGGGAATAAAGTCATAGCTGTACGAGAAAAAAGTCATAATATTACGGGAATAAAGTCATAACTGTACAAGAAAAAAAAGTAATATTACGGGAATAAAGTTATTACGGGAATAAAGTTATTACTTTACGAAAAAAAGTCGTAATATTACAAGAATAAAGTCGTAACTTTACGTGAAAAAGGTCGTAATAATACGAGAATAAAGTAGATTTCTGACACTCTTGCCCGAAAAAATGTTGAACCCTGGAATGTAGATTGGAATGGGAAATAGTGTAAAAAAAAAACTATTTTTTGCTTCCGTTGACATCATGACACTTTTATTTTGAAGTCCTCCCCCGGATGTGCTCCAGTTATACTCTCCCTAGCTTGACGTTGGTTCCGCGTGTTGATACTGAAGAGAGGAGAAGAAGGATCCGAGGAGGAGAAACACAAAGTTAATTTCAGCATCGCTAAAAAGAAAAGACCCGAACTCAGGCCAGAACCAGAGGAACATGGACATGAAGAAGAGGGTCTCCTTAGAGCTGAGGCACCGGTCGCCGACGGAAGTGAGTAAAAGAACTCTTTTAGTTTTAATGTGTTGTTGTTGTTTATCGGAAGACGTTTAGCGGCGCACCGGCCGGAGAGAGCACATGGCTGCTGCAGCTCCACGAAAACTGCTTAAAAATGTGTATTTAAGCACTTAAATCAGCTATTAATTAATATTTAACAACACAGCATTGTTAATTCAGCCCCCTCTCCTTTATTAAGCTCTAAAATGCATTAAAAACTGTTAAATAATCACCTTTTAAACTGCTTTTTGTGCAGCAAAGAGTTGCAAGTTTGAGCACTGAAACACACACATCCGGGTCTTTTCGGCGCCGTCTAATCTCGGGAATCCAGAAGTTATAACACGGATTATATGTGCGTTTTATAACATTTAACACAATTTAAACATCCTATTATGCTTTATTATTATTATTGAAGCATTTATATACTCATGTTTTTAAAATGATCCATAAATAAGCTGTTAAAACGGTTAGAAACGTAAAAAAAATGATTCGTCACGTTATTTTTTTAATACAAGCAGGAAATGCGTCATTGTTTTTACCTTTTATACTCTTAAAACTGTTAAAATATTTACATATTATTACACAACTACAACCCTACTTTAATATAGCTGCATTAGCATTCAGGTTATACCTTTTAAATAACTCTAAATAGACGTTGTTGCTTGTTGTTGCCTGCACTCTCCCAGGTGTTAGTCGGGGCCCTAACGTGCTACTAAGGGCGCGTAGCTAGCAGCTAGTTAGCTTAAAGAGGCTACTTCATGTGCTTCTTGTGCTTTAATCGGCTTTATTAGTCTCTATAAAACACTACAAACGTGTGGTTTGTTGGGTTTATTCATGTTGGGCTGGTGAGGTGTAATAATAGTTAATAAAATATGTATTAATAGTTAATTAAATGAGTTATTAGGAGCTAACAGAGTTAGCTTAGCAGCGTCACATGTGTTGGGAGTTTATAAACAGAGAGTTCAGCCGGGCCGCGTTCCAACATGAAGCTGCACATGAGTCCTTTACACTAGGACACTAGTGTGAAGGACTCATGTGGGGTGGATATTAATGTTTTAATGATGTTTTGACAAGTTAATTTATATTAAAAAGGCTGCAGCATCTAATATGTTAAAGCTAAAATTCACTTTAAAGCTTCTCAGGGGTGAATATATGTAATATGTATATTTAAAATGTGCTTTAAAGGGAGATTTGTCAAGTATTTAATACTCTTATCAACATGGGATTAATCCAATATGTTTAAGTTTTGTTCTCTTGGTCAGACAAATTAAAACATTTGAATATGTCAACTTGGGCTGACATTTAATGGACCAAATAGTTTTTTGAATTAATTGATCAATTAACAACACAAAACAATTACAGACCAATATGAAACTGCACAAGAGTCCTTTACACTAGGACTCAGTCTATTGCTCCTCCTCTAGGGTGGATATTAATGTTTTAATGATGTTTTGACAACTTAATTTATATTAAAAAGGCTGCAGCAACTAAGATGTTAAAGCTAAAATGCACAGGTTATAGCTTCTCAGATGTGAATAAATTGACATTTAATGAACCAAACAGTTAATTGTTAATGGAAATGATTGTTAGCTGCAGCTCTCCATGTCCAACACACATTTTTTATCTCTTCTAAATGTCCCTTAAAGGAAGATATTTAATACTCTTATCAACATGGGAGTGGACAAATATGCTGCTTTGTGCAAATATATGTATATATTTACATGATATGATATGACATATAATTTGACAATTTAATTTATATTAAAAAGGCTGCAGCAACTTCAATGTTAAATCTAAAATGCCTAAAATTCACTGGTTAGGTGTGAATATCTGCTGGTTTTGCAGATTAATCTAATATATTTTTAGGTTTTGTTCTCTTGGCTTTGGGATAATGTGATGGGCATTTTCTGGACCAAACAGTTAATTGATAATGAAAATAATTCTAAGCTGCAGCTCTAGTTATCTCCATGTTCAGCACACATTTTTTTATCTCTTCAAAATGAACCTTAAAGGGAGATTTGTCAAGTATTTAATCCTCTTATCAACACGGGAGTGGACAAATATGCTGCTTTATGCAAATGTCTGTATATATTTATTATTGTAAATCAATTAACACAACACAATGACAGATATTGTCCAGAAACCCTCACAGGTACTGCATTTAGCATAAAACAATATGCTCCAATCATAACATGGCAAACTGCAGCCCAACAGGCAACAACAGCTGTCAGTGTGTCAGTGTGCTGACTTGACTATGACTTGCCCCAAACTGCATGTGATTATCATAAAGTGGGCATGTCTGTAAAGGGGAGACTCGTGGGTACCCAGAGAACCCATTTACATTCACTGATCTGGAGGTCAGAGGTCAAGGGACCCCTTTGAAGATGAACATGACAGTATGACCCGGTTGGTACCGATGGGTTCATCAGGTTTTGTAGTTTCATATGATACCAGTATCTTCACTCTAGCTTTAAAGCTGAGCCCGCTATAACCTCCGAAACATTGATTGCGTTAAAGAAATTAGCGGGGTTAAAATGAATTTACGCTAATGCGTTATTAGCCCTAATATGGATACAAGACTTGAGTTTCAATATATTAAATGAATCATGCTTTTGCACTGTGAGAAATGTTTTTTTCATTTGATTAAAAAAAATGTCCAATAGCTGAACATTACTTTTTTTTTTCAAATTAAAATACCATCTCAAAGTGGCATGATTACATTATAGTTCAGTTAATATCTGGTTAAAGATTAAGCTTTCAAGTAAAAAAAAATGATGTGCTGTTGGTGCTTCTGACTCACTAAAATAAGCCCAAGGTCTTAATATGTTTGAAGTAACGGTGATTTTGTACTGCTATCTGTGTGGTTTTTACCCCTCGTCTGTTTTGCATATTCAGGAGACTCTTCTCTTCTTTTGAACACCAAGCAGCAGAGAGTATATAGTCGTTAAATGACTAATCTGAATTAGTCATACTGACACTGCAATCGTCAAATCAAGAAATCAAAGTCATTTTCAAACAGATTTCTGTGTAGCGGTGCTGAATGTGCCAACAGTCAGTGAAAGGATTAAAACCACAGCTCAAAATCTAAGAAAAAAAGGAAAGATCTTATTTTATTTGGTTATAAAAAGCTATGACTCACTTTGTCTGAAGTTATTGTTTGATTGATGCTGTTTCTGAACTGTCTTTGACCCACACCGGACTAACTCCTCTTCTTCCTCCTCCTCCTCCTCCTCCTCAGGTCCAGGAGCTGGTCCTGGATAACTGTCGCTCCGGCGAAGGAAAGATCGAAGGAATCACAGAAGAGTTCTCCAACCTGGAGCTGCTCAGCCTCATCAACGTGGGCCTGACCAGCGTAGCAGACATCCCCAAACTGGACAAACTCAAAAAGGTACGACAACCAAAACACACTCCGGCTGGACCGTTTCAGAACGATTTGACAACGTAGAAAACAAATGTATGATGTTAACATGTTAACATATGGCTGCACAAACTCTTCCTTATCAAGGCTCCTTGTTATTTCCAGTCACTTTTTATGTGAGGACGTCCTCAGGAAAACGAGAAATTGATATAGAGAAAGTTAATTTGTCACTATTTTGATAAACTTCCAGGAAAATATGCCAAATATTCTCTGGTTCCTGATTCTCAAATGTGAGAATTATGATGCTGCTTTATGTCAGAAATGACATTAAACTGAGAATCTTAAGATTTTTACATTGGACGCTGAGAAATTATAATATTTTCTGACATTTTATAGCCAAAACGATCGAGAAAATAATGATTAGTTGCCGCCCTAGCTAAAAATAATCAAGAAGTTTGATCCCCAGTTATTGTGATCAATAATGGGGATCAAATATCTCCATGTAGCAAAGTAATATGATTATTGTTTTCGATTCATACAGCCCCCAAATTAGAAATATTACTATTATAATATTAATTTGTACATATTTATTCATTATATTTAGTCAATACATCTCAGCAAACGTGCAACATCTTACTGTTTTTATAGGTCAATCAAATACCTATTTTCTCTTTATAATATATAGTTTTAACTCTTCTTTATTTGTATTACTGTTTGATATATATGTATGCACCGTCAGGATTGCTTCTTCGTTTTGTTCTGCTTTGTGCAGTGACAATAAAGGAATCTTATTCTAATTATTTAGATATGGTATTAATCAGCTACTTGTTTCAGCTCCAGCATTAAATGAATCTTCCTGTTTGTTGCTGTGTGCAGTTGGAGCTGAGTGACAACAGGATATCAGGCGGTCTGGAGGTCCTGGCCGAGCGGCTGGTGAACCTAACGCACCTCAACCTCAGTGGGAATAAGTTCAAAGACATCAGCACCCTGGAGCCGCTGGTGGGTGGAGTCAGACTCTAAAACACACGTTCTGTACACCGACACCTCGTAGCCCCGTTCTGCAGATCTGCTGGACATTCCTTTGAAATGTGCGCTCCATTCAAATATAAACTTGACGTGTTAGTAACGGCTTTGTGGTCCACTCTGTTGCCCCTCCAGAAAAAGCTGCCCCAGCTGAAGAGTCTGGATCTGTTTAACTGCGAGGTGACCAACCTGGCCGACTACAGGGAGTCCATCTTCAAGCTCCTCCCCCAGCTCACCTACCTGGACGGCTACGACATCGACGACTGCGAGGCGTCCGACTCCGACGGCGAGGGAGACGGAGTCGACACTGATGACGAAGAGGGTTTGGGTAAAAAGCAACCCTTAAAGAATAAATATAGATTTAGATGTGATGTTCCTCCTGCAGTCTCGTTCAGACAACTCACCTGTACTCTGTGTTCCAGAGGGCGAGTCGGAGGACTTTGAGGACGAGGAGGAAGAGGATGAGGAGGACGTAGTGGCTGTAGAGGATGACGATGATGATGACAGCGACGAGGTGAGTCTGACTCACAAATATATCAGAAGATGTGAAGTTAGAAGTGTTTCAGTTAGTAAATGGATGAAATGAATAGATTCAAACGTTCCACATCGAGATCAGCTTTGGTAAACGCCCTTTTTTGATGTTGACCAATAGCAAGCCTCCGTGTCAGCGCTCACTGATGTTTGAGGGGACGGAGAGCTGAAGTTACAGGAAGCTGTCGTAGCTTATTAGCCGCGTGTCACCCTTGAGTTTTATTTAAATAAAATATTTATATATAATAGCAGTATCTAATATTTATAAATAATATATTATTTACTATATTAATAATAATAATATTTATATAATAATAAATATTATTTAAATATATATAATTTAAATAATAAATATTATTTAAATAATATTATTATTTATATATAATAATATTTATATATAATAGCATTATCTAATATTTATATATAATATATTATTTAATATATTAATAATAATAATATTGATATAATAAATATTATTTAAATAACATATATGAATTTAAATAATAAATATTATTTAAATATAATATTTATATATAATAGCAGTATCTAATATTTATATATAATATTTTATTTAATATATTAATAATAATAATATTTACATAATAAATATTATTTAAATAACATATATACATTTAAATAATAATATTATTTATATCTAATAATATTTATATATAATAGCAGTATCTCCTCTCTGTCGGAGGAGATACTGCTCCGCAAGAGAGACGTGGTTTACAGAAAATTGAGACTTTCAGCGCTACAAATACATGTTTTGAATAAACTGAAATTATTGTTTTGTTGCAGATAAAGATCAGGCAACACGAATATTATTAGTAGTATACTATTTGTAGAATTGGATTCCAGCGGCGGCTGCGTAGGATTGTTTCTGACTCGTGTGATCCAAACATTTCCAATAACTCCAGAGCGTCGTAACGTCCAAAAGTCAAAACGTATTGAAAAAAGATCGATGTAATCATTCCTAAAATGCCCAACATGTTTTTAATCTAACGAAATATCCAGCTTCAATCCGTATTTGTTGGCGTTTAGCCTTCACCACTACAAGACTGTTTTTATTTGAATTATTATTTTTAGAGCCATTAAAAGAAGCTTTCATTCCAACTGAGTTTTACTGCAGCTCTGTATTGTGTAATAATTCTTTGGGTGTTTTTTTAAAGGAATGTTTAGGTGGATGTCCATCAGACTTTTATCTTCTGTTGAGTTTCATGGTTTTCAATGTCAACAAAAACCTTCAACAAGCAGCTTTTCTCTCCGTAGGAGGGAGAGGTGAACGGAGACGTGGACAGCGAGGACGATGATGAGGACGATGACGATGACGAGGATGACGGTCAGTTACTGTGTGGTTTCTTTACTTCCGTCTGTGTGCAGCTCAAACACTCAGTTTATTCTCTTGGTTTTAACGGGACTCGTTGCTAAAAAAGAGGATGAAACATTGTTACCTTTTATTTAAAGAAAAGAAAAAGTTAACACAAAGATGAGAATATACGGCTTGTTGTTTAAAATCAAACTAAATTTATGGTGAGAAATCCTGTTTATTGTGGGGTAAAGTCTAGAGCTGCAACGGTTAATCAGTTAGTTGTCAACTATTCAATTAATCGCCAACTATTTGGATCGGTTTGAGTCATTTTTTAAAGAAAAAAATTGCTGATTTCTGCTTCTTAGATGTGAATATTATATTATTTTATTATTATTATATATTTTTAGATATATATATAAATAATATATATTTATATATTTATTTATATATATAATTTTATAATATATTTATTTATATATATATTATTTTACTATATATAATATTTATATTTTTATAATATATATATATAATGTTTTTAGTTTCTTTCCTCCTCTGTGACGGTAAACTGAATATCTTTGAGTTGTTGAGAAAGCAAGACACGTGAAGACGTCATCTTGGACTTTGGGAAACACTGATCAACATTTTTCACTATTTTATAAACCAAACAGCTGATCGATTAATCCAGAAAGTAATCGTCCCCAGTAGATTCCTTCTGTACGTTCTTGTTCTAATTTTAGTTGTTGTTGTTGTTGTTGTTGTTGTTGTTGTTGTTGTTGTTAAACCTCTCCGGCTTCTCTTCTGCAGACGAGGACTCGTCTCCGGCCAAAGGAGAGAAGAGGAAGAGGGACCCTGAAGATGAGGATGATGAAGATGATGATTAAGGACCCACAAAGACCCCCGCAAACCCCTCTGACCTCTCCTCTCGCCCGGTGACCCCCCCAACCCTCCTCTCCCCACCAACGCTCGC
>CAKAOI010045261.1:10860-25617 GCA_916701655.1 Sebastiscus albofasciatus
CCCCTCCTCCTCCTCCTCCTCCCCTCCCCCTCCACTCCACTCCTCATCAACTCCCGGGGCTGCGTTCCATTTCTGAAACCTCCCACTGAGCCCTCGTCTCCTCCTGCAAGGCCCAAACACCCGCCGGCAACGTCATCAGAAATATTCTCCCGCTTTTTTTTTTCTTCTTTTGCAAAAGTTTGTCACGAAGTCCAGGCTTTTTAAAATCCGTATTATCACCAAGATATTCCTCAACAGCACCGATCAATAACGTTGATTACTTTCTGGCACCTGTGTGTTTACGGCACATTGTTGTCATGGAGTAATTGGACGATTCTTGTCTCTTTTTGTCTATAAAATGTCATAAAATTGTGAAAAATGTCCGCTAGAATTTCAATTGAAGTCTTCAAATTTTGTTTTTCAGCCCCGAACCCAAAGAGAATCAGTAAACTATCAGATAGAACACAGAACAGCAGAGATCCTCACATTTAACAAGCTGGAACCAGAGAGTGTTTTTGGCATTTTTGTTTGGAAAATATCTGGAATGATTACTTCATTACCGCGTTAATTACCCAGAAATTAAGATTAATGAACCTGCAGCAGATTAAACTTGAAAATCTGAAGCTACAGAGCATCTCGTTGCTCATTAATTAGAACATCCAGAGGGGCATTGGACAGTTTTTTCAGAAATGTATGTGAAAAAGCCGGTTAAACTCAGTTGGTTATTGTTTTTGGTGTCAGAATATGTAGGAAAAGAGGCCGTTGGTGGTCGTGAAGTCGTTGTAAAGTTATTTTTAATAAGTCGCAGGACATAAAGTTATCAGGTGTCACGTTGGGGAACTTTGTGACAAATGAAACTCCAAATTCCTACTCCGTTAACGAGAAGTAAACGCATCGCCAGTCATGAAAAGAAGCTCGAAAAGAAAGGCGGGAAAACATTTGATCATCACTTTTTCCTCGCGGTTGAGTTACTCACTGATCAAAACATACCTTTTCTTTACTTATTGTTTTTTCGATCATGAATACGTCGATCACACGGAGACACAGAAACTCAAAATCACCTTTCTTTGGTTAATTAAGTCTCAATTTAGATTTTGCATGACTATTTTGTGAACACATGAAGGTTGTGTCTGTGGAACGGAGACGGGTCGAGGGCTCGCGGGACGTAACGGCGCTTTTGGGACGCTAAAGATGAAACCAAATTCTCCCTCCTTTGTTTACCATCTTCCCTCTGGGACTGAACCAGCAGCTATGACGTCATCACACACTCTGTGATGTCATCAACAGACAGTCAAACGTAGTGAAACCTCCACCCGGCCCCCCCGCCCTCTCCCTTTCCTCCCCTCCTCCCCCCCGAGGCCGAGCGCGCTCAGGGCAAACTGTGTTTTCTCTTTTTTGCCAACAGAGCTTTTTAAAAGAAATATTTTTTCAGAGAAATTGTTTTTGTTTAATTTTGTATGGTTGTCTGGGGACACTCTCTCGCTCTCTCTCTCTCTCTCTCTCTCTCTCTCTCTCTCTCTCTCTGCCTCTCCTTTCATGTCTCTTCCTGCTCAGTAGAGAGATCCAGTTGATCCTTCACACTTACACTGACTAGTTGACGTTGTGTTTTCTTTTTTTTTTTACTTTCTGTAAGTTAAAGGAAAAACAAACAAAAAAAAACACACAAAAAGGACTTTGTAAATAAAATCTTAACATTTTGCTCCTGGCGTCTCGTCTCCTCTCTGGCCTTTTGTCTCCACCATAAACCTTTCTCTCAGTATATTCGAATGAAGCTGAATGCTGAACTCAAAGTGCCTCAAACTTCTGCATTCTGTCTAACAGCCAGCAGGGGGCGACTCCTCCGTGGCCATCCAGCTGTTGACCAGCTGTTGACGAGCTAAAGGTGGCAACACAAACACCATGAATAAGTCAAAGATGTCAGATGTGTTTAGTTTATTGATTGGTCCGGTGTTAAAACAGCAGCGTGAGAGCTGATTGGTTGAATCAGAAGGTCGCCCTCATGTTGTTTCTGGTGTTTTTGATGTCCAACTCCAGCTGAGCGATCCTCACCTGCACTCAAAACACAAAACACAAAGTCTATACAGCAAACATCACATCACTGTTTGATCACTAAGAGTTTTGGGGTATTAAATAGCCTTATGATGCCAATTATCTGACAAATAAACAATTAATTGTGATATTGATTGGTCCAAAAGGCTCAATGCATTTATAGCATAAATGTTGGCTACTATGGAGTCATAGGAGTGCCATAAATAAATACATCTGTAAAAGAATAAGAGAATCATTTTGGAGATATAAAGAGGAATAAATAGGTAAATAAAAAATTGGAAATATAAAGAAAAATAAATAATAATTGGATACAAATAAATAAATTACATTATATGAAAATAAATAAAATAGATAATCTATAATTATATTAAAACCATTATTACATAAATATATACAGAAATAACTGCTTAGAATATTTCCACATTTATTTCTATATTTCTCATTTTTTTATTTACTTATTTCATTTATTTATCTTTATATTTCCACATTTTCTTGTTTGCTTATTTATTATTTTATTTTTGGCATTTTTTATTTGCTTATTTATTTTAATATATTTGTCTCTTTATATTTCCACATTTTTCATTTACTCATTTATTCTTTTATTTATTGCATTTTTATATTTCCACATTTTTAAATTAATTAATTTATTAATTAATTTATTTCTCTTTATATTTCCACATTTTTTCATTGACTCGTATATGCTTTTATTTATTCCTCTTTATAGTTCCACATTTCTTTTTATTATTCTTTTACAGATTTATTCTTTTTTTTAATATTCCTGTGACTCTATATCTCCTGCTCTGTGTGTTTGTGTTTGAATACTAACGTCTTTGTCTTTGAGTTCTTCTCTCAGGCCTCTGATCTCGTCTTGTTGTCTGTAAAACGCCTGCAGGAGCTGAAATTATAAAAAAAAGGAGTTTGTTTGCAGGATGTAGAGACTCTCAGTAATCTCTCTCGTGCGTATCGGAGCCTCACCTCGCTCTCGGTGGTCGGCGGCGGCCTCTCTGCAGGTTCGCAGCAGTGTGGCGTGCAGCAGTACGTCCACAGCGGGATCTGTGTCTCGTCTGGCTGCCACCCCGACAGATCGCTCACCTCCCGCGGGTATTTGGCGTCCTGGTAGGCCAGCTGCTCCTCGAGGAAGGCCTCGAGAGAGATGATCAGCTGTTCAATACAACGGCAACAAAACAGCTGGACAGAACGTTGAGCCGCGCTGAGCTCGCTGTCAATAAGAGCTACAGTACGGACGCTAATTCGCCGACGTGGTTCTACCTCTTCCATGAAGTCCAGGTCGGTCCTGGTCACCGCATCGACAGCTGGATCCATCTGGAACCTCAGGGAGCTCAGCTGCCTCACCAGCCCCTTCTCAGCAGGGGATTCTGGGTAAGGGTTGGCCACTTGAGTCCCAGGATTCAGGGACATCAGCACCGGGCCTGATGGAGACATGAGAGACAGGCGGTTAACGGGGGATCACAAACTACAGGCGTGTATCTCGTTCATTCGTGCGTCACTGACTTCTGTTGATCCCCGACAGCCACTCCTGAGCCGTCATGGCCGCCTGGTTTCCAGCCGTCATTGGGTACAGATCCTCCTGGAAGACACCTGACTGGACGGACGGAGGAGAACACGGTACCTTTAGGTTCAGTGACATCATGATGAGAAAGGCGACGTGTCACGCTGACCTCTTTTCGTGGGACGATCATCGACAGCGGTTCCACCAGGTCTTTGATGGCGATCAGGCGGTAGAATCGGAAAACCTCGCAGGCGCTCACGTCCAGGCCGCGCTTTGGCATCACCCCTGAAGAGAAGCAAGAGGTCAACATTACATTACGTTACGACAGCTGGCTAGAGTTCTGACGTCCTCTGTAGAGTGTTGATCTCACCGAGTCCTTTCTGTGGCAGCAGAGACCTGGACTCCGTCAGGAAGCTGATGTAGGGTTTCTCAGTGCTCAGCTCGTAGTACCGGATGTTCCCGTCACCCTGAATTAAAGGATTTAAGGGCACATTTGGTACTAGATAGGGATGCACCGATACGTTCTCGTACTCGCAAAACGGCTCCGATACCACTTTACGGCAGCGTGACGTTGACCTCTCGTCACCATCTTTCGGGTCCTATCGTACGCGCTCACGCTCCACATCCCCGACGGTGCGGGCGAGACGGGCCGGTGTGCGCCGTCCCTCACATTCATTGCACCACGGGGTTTTGCTTGCACCCTCTGACTCGTACGTGCGTTGGACTCCTTGGTCCGTGTTTCAAGACGGGTCGGGTGGGTTGCAGACATCGCTGCAGACCCCTGGCGCCTTTTATGTGGGCCGAGCCCCGCGACGCAGTTGGGGGCGCACTAAGTACAGTCCACCCCGGTCGACAGTTGCACCGGGAGCAGGGGCACCGCCTCGTATGCGGGACTCCCCAGCCTGCCGTGTGTCGCTCACACCCTCCAGCTGGCTGTTAACGAGGGTCTTTAGGCACAGAGAAGTACTCGTATCGGTACTCGGTATCGGCGAGTACCCAAATGTAAGTACTAGTACTCGGTCTGAAAGAAGTGGTATCGGTGCATCTCTACTACTAGCATATAAAGGCAACCTCAGATTGGTTCATCATCAACAACAACCAAACTGAAAACATGGGGAAGTTTAATAAGGCGCAATCCAAGCTGCAAAGCTTTATGGGTAGACGTGGTGTGTTATGACCTTTCCAGCCAAGTAGAGCATGTGTGTGTCCGGGTCGTAGAACGGGAAGAGGACTCCTGCAGACCCGTCCAAGTCTTCTTCATACAGCGGCTCAGATAAGTCGTCCTGCAGACAAACAAACAAACAAACAAACAAACTCAGACACAGACAATGTTTCTGCCTCTGGATTTCCTGCTTGAAGGACTGTGTGTCTTACCGGGTCCCAGAGGACGATCTGTCTGTGGTTCCAGGGCGAGCTGCCGGTGGACAGAAGCATCTTCAACCCTCCGATGTATAAAACCTTACTAGCTCTGTGGGACTTGCTGCTGGACACCTGCAGGATCCTTCCCGTCCGCGGGTCCAGGACTCGAACCCGTCTGTCTTTGGACGTGACCGCCAGCCGGCTGCCGTCGCTGTTGAAGCTGACGGACAGCAGCAGCGCGTCAGACGGGTAGCGGTGGAGGACCGGCATCAGAACCACCCGGACCGGGTACCTGATCACGGTACCTGCCTGGGACACGTCCCAGAGGAGGACCTGGGGCAACGAGAGAGACAACGTCAGCGCTGACGGTGAGTTTACGAGACCTAAAGACACAGACGTGCTCCAGTTTTCACCTGCAGGATGTCATTATGAAATTATTAGCAATATCTTAGTTTAATAATAAATAATTGAGACTCAACTTCCAGCAATATTAGAGGCATAGACTGAATATAAGAAGTGACCCATTGGTTTGTGGACTACGATTTATTGAAGACTTGAAAAATTTAGTATTTATATGCAAAGAATAAATATATATTTCTAATATATAAATATATACAGAAATATTTATGAACAAATAAATGAAAACTTATAATTATTATTTATTATTTTGTTTATTTTATATTTCCAAATTTTATTTATTTATTTATTCTTTTATTTATTTTATATTTCCACATTTTTATTTACTTGTTTATTATTTTATTTATTTCTCTTAATATTTCCAGTTTTTCTTTATTTATTTATTTATTATTTGATTTATTTCTCTTTATATTTCCACATTTTTATTTAATTATTTCTCACTTTATTTATTTCTCTTTATATTTCCACATTTATTTTTATATTTCTCATTTTTTTTATTTACTTATTTATTCTTTTATTTATTCCTCTTCATATTTCCACATTTTTTATTTACTTATTTATTATTTTATTTATTCCTCTTCATATTTCCACATTTTTTATTTACTTATTTATTATTTTATTTATTCCTCTTCATATTTCCACATTTTTTATTTACTTATTTATTATTTTATTTATTTCTCTTTATATTTCCATTTATTTTAATATTCTTTTACAGAATTATTCTTTTTTTTTGTCTCTTCTATGACTCCATAAGTTTATTGAATATTGTATACTGTACGTTGCAGTATGGAACAGTATTGTAGAAAGATATAATAACAAAAGTTCAATATAATGATGTTTATGGTTCACTTCATGTTAAAAGGTGTCAGAGTGACGTCTTTGACCAACGCTGCCACTGACCAATGAGGATCCTGACCTTGTAGTCGTAGGCGGAGCTAAGCAGCAGGTTCTCAGCTGTCGGATGCCACTCGATAAGCGCCACCCTCCTGGAGTGACCAATCAGAGTCTTCCTGGCCTTGGTGACGTTCTGTTGGACGCCACAGACCGGGATGTCCCAGATCTTCACCTGCGTGCACACATACAGTACTGGGTTGACGTTTCAGCTGAAACAGTGTGAACACACAGAGGAGACGACTCAGTGCTTACAGTGCAATCCTCTGAGCACGAGGCGATGCAGTGATCGTCAAACGGGTTCCACTTGACGTCCAGCACCCTCGCACTGTGGCCGCACACCCTCGGGTGCTGAGGGTCCACCCGTCCTGTCTGAGAGAGCAAGATTCAAATACATTATACCACTTAGATCACGGCTTTCCTTCAACATTCATCTTTGTTTACAATAACAAGAGCTCACTGACTTCAATTTAAAGGGTTAAACTGTATAAACAAATAAATAAATGAGTCAATTAATAAATAAATATGCCATTAAATGTTCCAAAAATAATATTAAAAATAAATCCAGGCATAATTAATTGAGAAAATTTTAGTATTCCATTTATTTTTCATTTATTTTAAATATATTTGTTCATTATTAAATTGTATGTATTTATTTATTTATGCATGATTTCTCCTTTGGATTTGCCCCCCTATTTATTTCCCCCACTCTTATTTATTTACGCACTCTTTTCTTTTAAATTTTTCCTTTTATTTATCAGTTTTTGCATTTATTAATTAATACATGTCTGAAAAAAAAGTCTGAAAAATGTCTGAAAAAAGAATTTTGAAAAATGTTGGAAAACAAAAGTCTGAAAAAATGAAAATAAAAAAATGTCTGAAAAATGTTCAAAAAAAAAATCTGAAAAAAAGTCTGAAAAAATAGTCTGAAAAAAAATTCTGAAAAATGTCTGAAAAAAGAATTTTGAAAAATGCTGGAAAACAAAAGTCTGAAAAAATGAAAACAAAAAAATGTCTGGAAAATGTCTAAAAAAAGACTCTAAAAAAAAGTTTGAAAAAATTTGGAAAAGAAATCTGAAAGATAAAGTTTGAAAAATGCTGGAAAAAAAGACTCTGACAAATGTCAAAAAAAAAGTTTGAAAAATGTTGGAAAACAAAAGTCTGAAAATTTGACCATAAAAAAAAAAATCTGAAAATGTCTGAAAAAAAGACTCTAATTTTTTTTTTTTAAAAAATGTTGGAAAGAAAAGTCGGAAAAATATCTGAAAAAAATATCTAAAAAAAAAGTTTTAAAAATGTTGGAAAACAAAAGTCTGAAAAAATGAAAATAAAAAAAGTCTGAAAAAAAAAGTTTGAAAAATGCTGGAAAATAAGACTATAAAAAAAGTTGGAAAAATGTTGGAAAAAAAGTCTAAACAAATGGCATTGTATTGCCTTTTAAATGTATTTATTTTTTAAAACAATATTTATTATTAAATTGCATGTATTTAGCTATGCATTTATTTATTTATGTATAATTCTCCCTTTGCATTTCACCCCTATTTATTTCCCCACACTTATTTATTTCTGTACTCTTTTCTTTATACATTTATTTTTACATTTCAGAATGCATATATCGACTACTTCCTTTTGTCTTATTTTTGGCTTTTATTGTGTTTAACAGTATGGAGGACGGAACCAGCCAAAATAAAAATAAATAAATGAATGACTCGATAAATAAATAAATATGCAATTAAATGTCTTAAAAATAATATTAAAAATAAATGTAGGCATTAATGAATTGATTTTATGATTATGATTAAAATTTATTGATTAACATTTTATATAAATTACCATTTCCGTTGTAATTTGCTTCTTTATTTATTTACCTTTGTATTTATTTTTATTTTATTTTTCCTTTTTATTTATTGTTTATTTATAAATTAATTTATTTCATTATCTTTTAAATTTATTTATAATTTTTAATTTTTTTTAAATGTATTTATTTATTATCAAAATTCTATGTATTTAGTTATGTATTTCTGCATGATTTGTTTTACGTATTTCTTTCTTTCTTAATGTTTTATTTTATTTTTATTATTTATCGAGTCATTTATTTATTTATTTATTATTTTGGCAGGTTCCGTCCTCCATACAACAGGAGCAGATGAGGACTATGAAAGACTACGCACATGATGGATGGGCAGGACTAAAAAGGACCCGCCTCCGGCGCACTCTGTCACCACGGCGATGAAGCAAGGATTGGCCGAGCAGTAGTGGTTGTCGTGGACGCTGCGCGTGATTGGCACCCCGTCGTAGCTGTGCTCCTTGGTGGACGGCTTCCCGAAAACGTGACGAAACTTTGAGCAGCGGAAAGACGAACGCCACGACATCTGGAGGACAGGAAGAGCTTTTTAAAACCGTATCAGCAGTTTAACATCAACAAAAACATTCTTTAACATGTGCACATGAAGACGGGGAAATAAAATGATGAAGACAGGAGGGATGGAAAAGTGTGTGTGTCAGTCTTACGTCATCTCGTAATAGTGTTGTGGAACATTTTATCTGGCCTAATCAATAATGCAATCAGCCGTCATTATTGGCTTTCATAATCTTATTAATAATAAATCAATTTCTTCAATAACTTCTTAATCATTCACACACACACTAAACGGATAAATCCTTCGTCCAGAACAGTTTGCCGGTGTTATTAAAGATTCATCGGTTACATGCACACTTCCTGTTGTTACTAATTCCTCCTGACCTTTGACCTTTAGTGTGGCTAGAAGAGATCGCCTTACTGCGGAGAGATGAGGGAGGAGAAGAAGAAGAGAAAAAGGAAATACCATAAATAAAACTTCAGATAAACATAATCCAGATGTGAGACCTGAGATACTTTACAGGAATACTACCACGACATCTGAGAGGGAAACATTGTTCACAAACACCGTTCATAGCTTTACCTATGAGAAAGCAATGCACTATAATTCTTATATTATCCCACAAAATCAATTTGTGTTTAATCCACGTAACCAGGAAGAATAAAGAGTCCGTGTAGGGATGAGGACGGGGTGGATGGATGGGTGAAAAAACACCAGACTTTCACCAGGAGACCGCTCTTTGTGTGAAACCAGAAGTCAACGTTGATTTATTTGTCACGTAAGTTCTAGGGCTGGGATATAAACATTATTTAATAATTATATTCCACTATTTCCCAATAGAAGATCATTTATTTGTATTATTTATTTACTTATTTTATTTAAAAATTAATTTAATTGAATTTGATAATATAATATAATAATACATTTAATTAATTTATATTTATTATTTATTTATTTTATTTAAAAGGGACCATGTACAGTTTATTTTATTTTATTTTATTTTATAATAATACATTTAATTTATTTAGTTTTATTATTTTTTTATTTATTTTATTAAAAAGGGACCATGTACAGTTTATTTCATTTAATAATGTAATATAATATAATAATACTTTTAATTTATTAGCAAATAACTAAGTTGAAATGTCTTTAAAAATCACCCTGATCATGACATTAGCTACCAGGTTTGTGGAGATAATAAGTCACAATGGTGAGATTTGTGCCTGATCAGAAGTGTCTTCTATTAGTTTTCCACCTCCGATGAAGAGCAGCCACTCAGACGCTTCTCAAGCTTAAGGGCCCTATTTTAACCATTAGATGCTATTTTAGCATATAATTATTAAATACTGTTTATAATAAAGTCATTTTCTATAAATTTCGAGGTAAATATTGGGGTAACTTGGTAGTAATTCCAAAGAAATTTCAAAAAGGTTACTTGCTAATTAACACCTAATTACCATTGAATCTGCGGACCTGTAACTTCCGTACTTAAGTTACGTTACTTCCAGTGTTATTTTCACCCAAACGACGATCTTCTCCTAAACATAACTAAAGTTTTCTGTGAAGACGGAATTTTATTTTGAAAAGACTGTATGCATTTAACGAGCAGAAAAACGGTAGAAACATTAGGAATAATAATAAGATATCATACGAACTGTTGAATGAGGAAACACTGTGGCTGTAGCTTCATATCTAACTGACACTCGCCATAAAACAAACTGGCATATTTTCCAAATATTCAAACTATTCCTTTAATTACCAACTTGGAAAGTCAAAAAAACAACGTCCAGGTTGTATAACACAGACTAAATCATGACGGATGCAGCTCTGCAGGGTTGTTGAGCATCTGGGGAAGTTTGAGCTCTACTTCCAGTGACTTGTATCATGTCTTTTTATGACTTCAGATGTGTTCAGTGACGCTCCTTTAACTCAGTATAAATCATCTTAAACGTCTCATGTTTATCTACTAATGCTCTTTGTTGCTCTGTGATCCAGTTTGTCCAAATCAGTTCTTCTGAGGTTTGAGGTGCTGAACATGAACCTCATCTCTATAATCTCTCCACCGTTATTAACCCTCTAAATCCTCCAGAAAACTAAAACATATAATAATATAAGTATAATGATGTTGTCTTACCTGTGATGGAGTCATCTGAGTTCTCCTCCTGCAAACAAACTGCTGTTGTTACTGTTAATAATACTGTTGTTATTATTATTAGGACTCTTAATTATGACACCCACTACAACAACTACTACTAATACTACTACTACTACTGTTAGAACCGAGATACTTCTACACCTTTTACTGCCAGAGTCCTACAAGCAGTACCGTTCAATCTGCTGGCTGATAGTAAAAGTACAACCGCTGACTTCTGACTGCAGTGTGTGTTTGATCCATGACGTCTCGCCTCCTCTTCCACATTAACAGAGCTGTTTATGCACGACTGCACGCGCACAAACACCCCTCTACATTTGATACTACTGCACACACACACACACACACACACACACACACACACACACACACACACAACCAGTTCCCAGCTAAGACGACACTATTAATATTCATATATAAATAAATATACATCTGTTTTACTTGGTTATTAGTGCTGATGTAGATAATGAAAGTGAAGTGTTTCATCTTACAACTCCAGAAAGCCGGATTATCTACAGTCTAATTTTCTTACTATAGTTTTGATTGAATACACAGCTGTTTTTTTTAGTATTATTATAAATTTCAAGTCTTTATTCATCATTTGCACAACAATAATATGGAGTCAGAAGAGCATCATAAAAAAGAATAAATCTGTAAAATTAAGAATATTTATGTGGAAATCTAAATCTAAATAAATAAAAGAATAAATGGAAAATGTGAAAATATAAATAAAAGAATAAATAAATTAATAAAAATTTCAGAAATATAAAGACAAATAAATAAAAAAATAAATAAGTCATATGCACAACAATTATATGGAGTCATAGGTGTGTCGTAAAAAAATAAATCTGTAAGAATAAGATTAATACAATTAATTTGGGAATATAAAGAGGAATAAATAAAAGAATAAATGAGTAAATGAAAAAAAAATGTGGAAATAGAAAGAGAAATAAATAAATAAAAATAAAAGAATAAATAAATGTGAAAATATAAAGACAAAACAAAATGTAAAAGAATAATTATAAGCATTGATAAACATAATGTGCCTTGGTAGTGGTGATTTAAACAACAACAACGTATATTTAAAGTAAGTGGTTATAGACAGGCTTTTTTATTTAATTCATATTGTCCAAATACATTCTCAATCTCCATCTGAAGCAATGCAATGTCACACTTTCACTCCAAAATACAATCCATGAAAATGGGAAATTCTCATCTCATCTCATCTGCAACCGCTTATCCCGTTAGGGGTCACGGGGGGGGGGCTGGATCCGATCCCAGCCGACATCGGGCGAAGGCGGGGTACACCCTGGACAGGTCGCCAGTCCATCACAGGGCTGACACATAGAGACATTCACACCTACGGGCAATTTAGAGTCAACAATTAACCTAACATGCATGTCTTTGGACTGTGGGAGGAAACCGGAGTACCCGGAGAAAACCCACGCTAACACGGGGAGAACATGCAAACTCCACACAGAAGGGCCCCAAGCCGGATTCGAACCTGCAACCCTCTAGCTGTGAGGCGCCAGTGCTAACCACTGCACCACCGTGCAGCCATTAAAATGGGAAATGGGTGTTTGCTGTACAGATTTTATAGCCATTTGAGACACATTTGTGATTTACAAACATGATTTGATTGATTTTTAATACGTATTAGCTGCAAAGTAATTTTATTTAAAAAAAAAATCAGGATTACAAATCTTCAAAATATTACATTCAATTATGACATTTTGGAGTTTTAACAACCAAGATTTTGAAATACATTTTCAACATGTGACAACCACAAAATGAAACTATATATGGTCAAGTTTAGGCAACTCTTGAGGGCATTTTCGCCTTTATGTGATAGTTTAGAAAAGGCGACGTCACGAGAGACATATTTTTTTTTTGTTCTGTTTCTGTTTGACTCCATGAATCACACATATGCTGTTTGTCAATTTAAAAGATAATTTTGCAAGTCAAGAAAGTCTCAGTTTGTTGTTTCACTGCTGAAGTATCAGACTGTGAAAATACATAATTAGAAAGACGACATCATTTGTCATCTTTCATTAAGGGCCACTCGTGAGGACTGTTACAAGATGGGAAATACATCTAGCCCTTCTCATACTGGCACTGGACATTGTCATCTTCTGGTATGATTGTACTTGCCAAGCTGTTAGTCAGGTATCAGCACAACAATATACAAAATATGTATGAACATAATAAGTAAGAGGTTGAAGAAGGAGCAGAAGAAGACAGGTGGATATTAGTGGAGGTTTTGAGGTGCTGAGCTTTTGTGTTAGTTTGGAGTTTAGTAGTTGCAGGAATAGAGGTCGTTGATGTCTGGGTGGTGCTGTTAGTTTGGGGTGTAGTAGTTGCAGGAATGGAGGTTGTTGATGTCTGGGTGGTGGTGTTAGTTTGGGGTGTAGTAGTTGCAGGAATGGAGGTCGTTGATGTCTGGTTGGTGGTGTTAGTTTGGGGTGTAGTAGTTACAGGAATGGAGGTTGTTGATGTCTGGTTGGTGGTGTTAGTTTGGGGGCTAGTAGTTGCAGGAATGGAGGTTGTTGATGTCTGGGTGGTGGTGTTAGTTTGGGGTGTAGTGGTTGCAGGAATGGAGGTTGTTGATGTCTGGTTGGTGGTGTTAGTTTGGGGTGTAGTAGTTGCAGGAATGGAGGTTGTTGATGTCTGGTTGGTGGTGTTAGTTTGGGGGCTAGTAGTTGCAGGAATGGAGGTTGTTGATGTCTGGGTGGTGGTGTTAGTTTGGGGTTTGGAAGTTGCAGGAATGGAGGTTGTTGATGTCTGGTTGGTGGTGTTAGTTTGGGGTGTAGTAGTTGCAGGAATGGAGGTTGTTGATGTGTGGTAGGTTGTGTTAGTTTGGGGTGTAGTAGTTGTATGGGTGGCAGTTGTAGTTGATGGGAGAGATGTTGTGATTGATGGGGCAGTGGTTGTTAATAAAATGGTAGTTGTTGGTGTTCCTGTAGTTGGAGGTATGGTAGTACTACAGGGAGTTGAGGGAATGCTAGTTCTGGTAGCGGCATGGCCAGATGCAGTAGTGGGAGGAGCAGATGTGTTAGTCGTAGTAGCAGGAACTGTTGTACCACCATCTCCCAGTATATCACCACCACCTCCACCACCACCACCAACACCACCACCACCTCCTCCACCACCACCACCACCACCTCCTCCACCACCACCACCACCACCACCACCTCCTCCTCCTCCACCAACACCACCACCACCTCCTCCACCACCACCAGCTCCTCCACCACCAGCTCCTCCACCACCACCAGCTCCTATACCACCACCACCACCACCACCAGATCCTCCTTGCCCACCATCTCCGTTATTTTCTGAATTTTTCTTTGTAGTTCTGGTGGTGGTCGTAGTCGTAGTCGTAACTCTTGTAGTAGTTGTAGTTTTGGTCGTGGTTGTAGGGGCTGTGGTTGTTGGTGAAATAGTAGTTGTTGTGTCTGTAGTTGTAGGTATGGTGCTCAAGGTGGAGGTAGCAGTAGTTGAGGGAATGCTAGTCGTTGAAGGGGCAGATGTGGTTGAAGCTTGGGGTAAACATTGGCAGTTATTTTCTGTACTCCTTTTTAGGAGTACAGAAGGAACAGTTGTGTCGAGAGGACACTGGGTTCCAGGAAACACCTCAAATAAGCCATTTATGCTCAGTTTCTGATGGAGTTCTGCCAAAGTCTTTGTCTGCAGGTATTTAGTATTAGGTTTTTCTGAAACATTGTCGCCCCAGTGTGCGCTCGCTATCCACTTTTTCATTTCGTCACTGTAACAGCAGAAAGCTGCCCAGAGCATGGAAGGTATATTAACCCTGTTATTGAGTTTGTTGTTCTCGCTGGGCTGTGCCCCGGTCACTACAAAAGCTTCAATGATATTATTAGCGTTGGTGCAGTACTCTTGCATGATGCATTTGGTGCAATTTTCCATTTTTGCCCAGCTGCCACCGTTGAAAGTCTCTGCTTGTGGAACGATGTTTGTCAGCGTGAACGTTGAGATTTTGTCATTTGTATCAAATGCATGAGAATTTGGAAATAAATGTCCCT
>CAKAOI010045262.1:0-13227 GCA_916701655.1 Sebastiscus albofasciatus
TATATATCTATATATAGATAGATAGATAGATAGATAGATAGATAGATAGATAGATAGATAGATAGATAGATAGATAGATAGATAGATAGATAGATAGATAGATAGATAGATAGATAGATAGATAGATAGATAGATAGATAGATAGATAACACTTATTACACGGCTACTTACTTAAGAAATCAATAATTTGACACAAAAAAACAGTCCGCCAGAGGCCGACATCAGAACTGCGCCCATAGCAACATTCTGTTATACATAGCAACGGTCCGAAATAACAGACCACAGAACACCATGATCAACCACCGGGGACTGAAATGGGGGAGATGGAGACAGACCGACAGAAGAACATGTCAGCCTGCCCCGCTGCGCTGATCCGCAAAGCATCAAATAACTTTGAATATTACTCAATCACTCAATATGTTTGGGATAGCCCTAATAAATTGTGTGTTTTCTGTTTAAAAAGTACAAATGTCGGAAGATAGCAAGTAGGCTTACTACTCATCCATCTTTTAAGTAGTTACGTAAGGAATAGTCCCACAACTTTATTCATTATTCATATCAAACATCAATTATTATTAATTTTTCTCAGACAGATATCGCTGTTTGTTGTGTTTAGAGGTACGCGTCTGTACAGTAGTGCTGCAGCGGCACTGAAATGGGGGAGACGAGACAGACAGACAGACAGACAGAGGAACATTACTGGAATATCGGTGAGTAATATTTCAAATCAGATATTACTCACCGAAGCTTCGGAGCCCAAAAAATGGTGTTCGGAACAGCCCTAGTGTAGTCAGTGGCAATGAGAGACTCAGCTCTGCCAGCAGTGGGCCAATGGAAAACACTAATAGAAAAATGCGTGAATTTTCCACATGTGCGTGTTTCTAGTTTGAGATAATCTGTTTGTGCTGCACTCAACAAAATATGTTTAATTGTTGGTAAAACATGTCGTTTTTGTAACAACATTTCTGAAATCTAACAAAAATGTGATCAAAAAGGAATACATGGATGTGTTGAAATGCAAAACCACCATGAAACATCTGTTGCTTTTGCTGCTAGTCATGTGTCACTCGTGGGCCAAGAGGCTGTGTGGATGCTGCTAGGTTACTCGCCAACTGAGGTCCAGGAACCGCCTGAAGCCTGTTACAGCCAGCTAATGCATTCTCCCAACCTCCCCCTCTGCTTCTCTTCTCTCTCTCGTGCTCTTCCTCTCTGTCTCTTTCTTTCCTAAGCTCTCCTTCTTTTTTCCATTCGCTACTGCTCTCTCCATCTCCCGAACCCCCTCCCCCTCCCTCAAGTGCTAACCACTCTCCTCCACCACACTCTTCTCTTCCCGCCCGCTCTCTCACATGTGCACATGCACACTCTCTCACACACACACACACACACACACACACACACACACACACACACGCACAGACACTGTGGCAGCTACCACAACAGTGTGCAACCTCCCCCACACTCCATGGAGGCAGTGTGCAAGTGCCTCTGGCTTGCCCTGACCCACATCTTGATATAGCCCTAAGTATGCTTACAGCTAAGTCCTGAAGACACTCCTGCCACTCTTAGCCTAATCAGGCCTGACCTGCTGTCGGCACACTGGGCAGATAGACAGGCCCGGCTGAGCAGACCATTATCATTTTCAGAAGGCTTTCAGATGGCCCTAGGTACCGCCTCTCTTCACCTTCCCCCCTCTCTCTCTCTCCACCACTGATTGCAGGTTTCCTACTAGACAGGCACATGTTCTATCTGGGATAGTTAGTTAAACATTATACAAGTGGCTAGTTTCTGTGCCATGCTACGCTAGGATAAATTCTCCTAATGTCAGCAACAAAATGTTCTCCTTTAGTAAAGCAGATATATGTGCAAATATATCATCTAATTAGTTTCACTGTCCTCCAATTCTACTCATTAAACTATACTGAGAAGAAATTGGGGTAAAGAGCAGAGTGCATAATACCGTATGGATATAAATTGGAGTAGAACAAAAAGCATATTACATTCAGAGGGTTGCTCTGCTACAGCGGGGCTAAAATATACTGCCATGCATGTGCTTAAAAACAGACGAATGAATGATTTCATATTTTATAAGAACCAAAAAGTTACCTTTTCTTCCTTGTACTCAACAGGCGGTGGTTTCCTGTGCTCACATCCCCCCTCCTGGCTGGAATCGACCCAGGAACAGTTGGAGTCATCCTGTTGGCTGAGAGCAGCCTCCAGCTGTGGCAGTAGGTCAGGCAGGAGGTCAGGAGGCTCCAGGTCCTCCAAGTCTCCATCCTGAGCCTCTGATGGCAGGAGATTGTCTCCCAACGCTTGGTATCCATTAGTGTTGATGGCCCCGCAGCTCGGAGGCTGCTCAGAGGGCAGCTGGCTGGCCAGGCTGGAGAAGCAGTTCATCGAATCGCCAAACATCTCGGATGACTTGCAGTTTCCCTGCGTTTCTCGTAGCGCCCGGAACGGACATTCCTCCTCCTGGCTAACTGGGGTCCTCATGACTGCTGTGGATGGAAACTGACATACTGTCGCCGAGAGCTCAGGCACTGTAGAAGTGAGGGGTGCAGTGGCAGTGGTGTTGGTGGGCATAGACACTGAGGCTGTGGACAAAGACTGCTGACTGAGACTGGGTATTTCTGGCTCTCCAGGGTAGGCAGGGTACTGAGCAGCTTGGTAAGCAGCGGCAGAACTGACTGAGCATGTGGGCAGGGAGTGAACCATAGATGAAGAATGCATGGGGAAGGGCAGGGTAGGGGCTTCCAGTCCTGATCCAGAGAATGCTTGACCTCCTCTCCTCAACTGGTAGCTACCAGTAGCCACCTGCTGTGGCTGCAAGCAAGTCCCACTCAGCGAAGCATTTTGACCATCCAAATAAGACTTGCTTGGCATAACCCTTGAATGGAACCTTGGTCCTCCTACAGTAAGTTGGTGCTGAGTATGGTGACCTTGCTGTTGGCTCTGAGATTGTCCTCCCTGGTGGAAGGAGAAGCTGTGATGCTGCTGTTGCTGCAGGGACATAGCCTGTGGGTTAATTTGTTGGTGCTGGCGCTGGTTTAACAGCTGTTGCTGATGACTTTGCCGTTGTTGCAGCTGCTGCTGCTGCTGCATTCTGTGCTGCTGCTCCTGTTGTTGTTGATGACACGGGTGGTGTTGTTGCTGCTGTGTTTGTTGTTGTCGGACATGAAGTTGCTGGTTGTGCAGTTGTTGCTGCTGCTGCTGATGACAAAGCTGTTGTTGCTGTTGAGATAAGGGGTGGTACATATTCCCGTTCTGGTCTTGGTTGCTCCACATTGGACTGCTACTGTTACAGAACAGCCCATTGGATTGAGGTGCTTGGCTTATGGCAGCATTATGGTACTGGCCATGTTGGTCTGCAATCATGCCACCACCTCCACCACCACCACCACTTCTGCCCCCAGGACCAGAAAAAGGCTGCCCCATAGGTGCCTGTGCCTTAATGCCAATGTAGTGACTCATCGGCTGACTGTAAGCAGGCATGGCTTCTTGGGTGGTAACTGGTGGCATCACATCTTGGTGCTTCCCCGGGACTAGAGGCTCAACTTGGAGGGGCTCAAAGTCTGCGGAGAGGTTTAGCTCGTCCACAAGCGATGGCGCTGAGGGGAAGACATCCTCGTCCAGCCCATCCAAACCTCCAACAAAGAGGTTGGGGTCACTAAAGAAGTCCATGGCAGAGCCCGGAGCGCGACTGGAACCTTTGGAATTCCACTGGATCCAATCTGGTCCCAATGAGCCTCGCTGTGAGCTACAGCATGTCCATTATATTGTGGCCCTTTCCAACAACAGAGGGGAGAAAAAATAAAATATAACATTAATATGAGAAGATGGAGACTGTGTGTTTTACTAAGTAATGTAAGGTCTAGATGAAGATCAGACCACAGTTTGCAAACAAACTGCAAGTTACTCATTAAAATTACACATAAATAAATCATTTTCAGGCTGAGATGACATGACCTTTCCCACCAAATCTACTTTTATCATCCTTTTCATCATCAGTGATACATGCTTGTAGGCTAGTAGCATTGCATGACCATCCAGTGTCAAAAAAAGGTTTCAAAAGGCAGGTAATGGCTAGGTCAGAAGGGTCTGCGGGAAATTCGGTACCGTTAATTACCCATCAGCGCTGCCTTTCATGTGTGTAGCAAAGCAGCTGGTGCAAACCAACCGCCAGCACCAGCAGGTGCCTCTTCCTGTACCCCCTCCCCTTTCACACACACAAACGCACCACCACCACCCTCCAACCCCCACAACCAATGAAGCAGCCTGCCCTGCTACTGCAGAGTGTGTGGGAGGTGCAGACAGCTGATAGAATTTCAACAGCTAGGGACAGAGGAGGCAGAGGAGGTTCATTGAGCGTGTGTGTGTGTGTGTGTGTGTGTGTGTGTGTGTGTGCAAGTGCGTGTGTTCTGCAACCACAGAGCAGCGGAAGATGACAGAAGCTTACCCAGGTCAGTCATTATGTGCTGACTTGCTATGCACACAGGCAGGCACACAAGAGCACAAACAAGCACAGCCATTTCTCCAGTATAAATATAACTTATTGTTTCATTGGCCAACATTATATTTCAAATGACAGCCAACATAGAGGAAAGTGGTATTTTCAGTATACCATTCTCTTAAATACACTGGGTGTTAATGGCATAACTGTGACAGCCTCAACTACTGCACATGTGCTATGTAATCATGGGCCAAATAAATCATGAAAAGTTACTTATGTAATGAGTTCATAAATAAGACTGTCTGCAATGGTGGGCATCATGCCCATTTGCAATGGTAAATTCATACATAAGTGGCTAAACTTCCTTAAACCCCAATATATTGTACAATCCAAGGCAACAGACTGATTTGTAGAGTCTGCGAGTGAATTTGAAAACGTAAATACTGTCAGGATTTTGGAGTTGTTACACAGAAACGTGATTCTAATTGGCAACTTTTCAACATCTAGGCTATGACATTAAAAGGTGATTTTGCTTAGGTGTGTGTAATGTCACACCTGACATTAGTACGTTTAATATCCAACAGTCCATTCAGAATGTGGTAAAGTAATTCAAGTTACCAAAAACCATGAAGCCTAAACTAAAGTTAAATCACAAACTGATCAAACATAGGTAGGAAAAGGCTCTAGCAATATCACAGCATACAGTTATTTCTCTGGCTCACTGTCATGCCACCAGGCACGCACCATAGCCAATATAGGCCTATTATCGCTCTCCCCACACCAACCACTGTCAACAGGTCACAATAAAAATCTGTTCACACAAGCATGAAGCCATTCCTGTCAGTTTGGGTGGTGCCTCCGACTTCAGGTTCACTCCAGTGCTTTACTATTCTGTTTATTAGGGAATCATGTGATGATCCTGAAATGTGACATTCTCACTTGTTAATTTTTTTTAAGCTTCTTTCGATGCTTCTCTCTTAAGCACCTCCTTGATGATTTGTCTCTCACATTGTCAACAAGTAAAACAGGAGGCATGTGAAATCACTGTCTGACAAGAGAGACAATTTAAGTACAATAAAAAAATGTTTTCCCAGTCATACTCAAGTGATAATTACAACATCTCTAACCATAGAAAAAGGGGTTTGAAAGTATCGAAAAGATTTTTTCTATGTACTTGGGTTCCTGATGATGATGATAAGCTACTTATTTAAAGCTGCAGTGGGTAGAAATGGAGCAAATATGATTAAAAAGTTATTTTTATAGAACGATCACTATATCCTGACAGTAGTGCTTTAGACAGGTAATCTGAAAAAAAATCATGTGCCTCTGTGTCCTTCGGTGCTCCTAATGGCATCTGCAATTTTTCACAGAGAACAGAAGCCTGCCGTCTCTGAGCCGGCTGTCAATCAGTCGCGAACTCTGATCAAACGGTCAAACTAGGCGGCGCTGATCAAATATGAATTAATATTCTGTTACTGAAATGCCTATTTCTTGCCTCAATTGTTTTCAGAATCATCTTTTAGTGTACTGTTTAGCTGTAAAAATGACAGAGTTTGTGACCCGGCAGCCATGTTGAGATCAGTTGAGGAAATACCAAGCACCGCCCATCAGCCGGAGCACAGCCAATAGGAACTCTCTCTCTCTCTCTGAAATGACCTGTGATTGGCCAAAGTCTCCCATCACGGGCTAAATTTTTGCAGAACATTTGAATTGCAGTATGTTGAAAGGTTACTATGGAATTATTTCCCAAGGATGTAAAAAAAAATGTTGTGGCTACAGGAGAATAAACCAAGTGTGCTTGTCATTTATTGAACACAAAAATAAACTAATTTGTGTCATTTGAAATGATTTCCAGCACAGATATTATCTTGTTGGGTTGGTGACATTCAAAGCAAGTCTGAGACACAGCCATATAGCTACCAAAGTTGAAAGATGAGTAGTTATGAGCTGTTATGTAGTCATATTATTTCTTTATATTAATCTTGTCTCTAGGTGGAGGCTTCAGATAAGCCCAGTGGGGTTTTTGCCTCTTCCTGCACTGTATTATTATTATATATTATTATTTATTTTTTTGTTATGTTGTGTAGTCTTGTGCAAAATAAATAAACAAACAAATGAGGCGAAGTAAGCAATCAATTCAAACTGGATTTACTGACCCGGCAGCCATGTTGAGATCAGTTAAGGAAATACCAAGCACCGCCCACCAGCCAGAGCACAGCCAATAGGAACGCTCTCTCTGAAATGACCTGTGATTGGCCAAAGTCTCCCGTCAAACGTTATGCCTACTGAAGCTTTAAGATGTGCACTAATAACTTTGAATGACACAAAAGAGTTTGTGCCAAACAGGAGAATAAACCAAGTGTGTTTGTCATTTATTGAACACAAAAATAAACTAATTTGTGTCATTTGAAATGATTTCCAGCACAGATATTATCTTGTTGGGTTGGTGACATTCAAAGCAAGTCTGAGACACAGCCATATAGCTACCAAAGTTGAAAGATGAGTAGTTATGAGCTGTTATGTAGTCATATTATTTCTTTATATTAATCTTGTCTCTAGGTGGAGGCTTCAGATAAGCCCAGTGGGGTTTTTGCCTCTTCCTGCACTGTATTATTATTATATATTATTATTTATTTTTTTGTTATGTTGTGTAGTCTTGTGCAAAATAAATAAACAAACAAATGAGGCGAAGTAAGCAATCAATTCAAACTGGATTTACTGACCCGGCAGCCATGTTGAGATCAGTTAAGGAAATACCAAGCACCGCCCACCAGCCAGAGCACAGCCAATAGGAACGCTCTCTCTGAAATGACCTGTGATTGGCCAAAGTCTCCCGTCAAACGTTATGCCTACTGAAGCTTTAAGATGTGCACTAATAACTTTGAATGACACAAAAGAGTTTGTGCCAAACAGGAGAATAAACCAAGTGTGTTTGTCATTTATTGAACACAAAAATAAACTAATTTGTGTCATTTGAAATGATTTCCAGCACAGATATTATCTTGTTGGGTTGGTGACATTCAAAGCAAGTCTGAGACACAGCCATAGAGCTACCAAAGTTGAAAGATGAGGCGAAGTAAACTGGATTTACAACAGTAAACTGGAGGTAAAAGCTGTATGAAAACTGCAGTGTGATGGGTTTGAAGAATAATACACTTTTATATCATCTTTCCCCATGTGCCATGCAGCATGTTCCCACTGGTAACCTATTAACCCCCCCCAATCTGGCCCTGAGACACAGACCAGTCCCCCCTCACCCTTATAGTCACCTTCCAGCTGTTTCTTCCACAATCATGACGTGTAAGTCCCATCCAGCCACGTGTTACTCTCATGTCTAATATCAACAACAGAACTGTGTGTACACAACTCTCCTCGAGGTCGCCATTGAATCCTGGAAACAACCAATTCTGCTGCACCTCAAACAGTCAAAACAGCATTAAACCAACAAGTTGTAGGCTGGCTAACACATGCGTCAAGCTACTAGCCACGTTGGGAACAAAAGTTAGCCAAAGGGCGCGTTTAATTTAGTAGCCTCCTCAAGGCAATTAAGTTACGCACGGGCGCGCAAAAAACGTTCGTCAACACGTTTTTAAAAGCTTTAATAAGTTTAATACGGAGTCTTTAGCTCTTATTTATTAACAGACACCACCAGGGCTCACCTCTGAAGTCCCAGCATCCTCCTCTTCTTCATTTTCAGCCCAGCAGCAAATAATGGCTTCAGCTCCTGAACGCGGCGTTTTGATAACGATGTGTAGTTAATAATAAAGCAAGTGGAAGCAGCAAAATAAGTGTCGCTACTTGGGGTGTGTTTGATTTTTTTTGTTTTAAATTGGGTTGTTGGAGCTGGTCACACACGTGCTTCTTAAACCTCTCCACTTTGGGAAAAACCACAGGATTCAAAAAGGTGTCGTGACGCTTCCACGCTGAGCGAGAGGAAGAGGAGGAGGAAGAGGGAGGAGATGGATGGAGAGGTCGACAGTGATGGTGTCCATGATAATACAACTAGTTACGCACCGACTTTCGTTTCAATTCATGCATAAATTGCCTACATATGGGCGCTGCTAACCGGTACAAGAAGTGCGGTGCTGACTGCGGTCGCTGTCAGTTCAGGACCACTTTGCGCATCAATTTACGCGTTAAAAACTGTGAGAAAAGTACCATGTAATTTGCTTTTTTTACATGCAAACTTACGCGAAACAAACGCGGACAAGTTTTTGGTCAAGTCTTATTATCTACCAGGAGGATACATACTCATACGGTCGGTGTGTGTCATCAGACAGCTGAGCTGAAGCAGGCTGAGCCTCCTCACTGACTGACTCACTGTCAGCTATTTGACAGCTCCCCTTTTGCCTTGAATGAAACCGGGTCTGAAACACACACAAAAACACACGAAGAAGTGTTGTTTCTCACCTGAAACGAACCCCCACAAAGTGCACCTCCTTAGCGGTCCACGTAGAGAGAGAGAGTAGTGTTATTATCGGGTTGAAGTTGTGACTGTGTTGTTTAGTTGTACTCCTGCTGGCGACCACGGCGGCGCAGCGGCGGCTCTACCGCTGCTGCTGCTGCTGACGTGACTGTGATAACACCGGCATTTGCATATTAGTGACCTCCTCTCTGATTGGAGCACTCACAATTTACCACACAATCCCCTTTCTATGTATAAATAAAAACCGGTTCTGTCAGTGTGAGTGCTTTTGGTACTGTGGCGCCTCCAACTAGCTCCGGAAAGCTGCTGATTAAATCCTGGTTTCATGCGTAAAAGTGCCTCTGTTGACAGAGTGCATAAGATGGCCGCGTACAAGCCAGAGCCAATCAGGAGAGGTTTTACTATCGCACATGCAACTGGAGTCTCTACTCAATGCAAACATGACATGGGGTGGATGAGCTGCTCTCTGTGGGTGCATGGCGACCTCTGGTGGCTGATTGGGTTAACATACTGCCCTTAAATTAAATTATTCCAATATGGACTATACTTCAAGATTCAATAGTTTTATTTGTCAGATAGATAGATAGATAGATAGATAGATAGATAGATAGATAGATAGATAGATAGATAGATAGATAGATAGATAGATAGATAGATAGATAGATTCAAGAGTTTTATTTGTCAGATAGATAGATAGATAGATAGATAGATAGATAAATAGATAGATAGATAGATAGATAGATAGATAGATAGATAGATAGATAGATAGATAGATTCAAGATTCAAGAGTTTTATTTGCCATTTGCACCTAAGTACATTGGAATTCTGAGCAGTTTACTGCAAGTCAGCTTTAAGAAAAGAAAAAAGGTAGAAAAGGCACAAGGTAATTACAGTACAAAATAAATAGCACATTCAACTCAACACAGTAAATAAATAAATAATTAAAATATATAATAAATATATATATATAAAACACCCCCAGTGTAGTCAATAAATAAACTAAACTACCCTCTGCATAGGAACAATACCCCCAGAATACAAATACACAGTATATATGCTCCATGACCATGTTAAAAGAACGTTTAACTCTCAAAAAAAAATTAAAAAAGAAATAATTAATTTATTTCAACAATTCCACAGTGGAAGGCAGCATGTTGCACAGCATTACAGTCCATTCAGTTCCTGTGTACTGTGTGTCAATAATGGTATGGAGGTGAGGTGTGGGGTATTTGTGTCCCTCTTTAACGTCCTTTGCCACCAGTCTTATTGTAGCTGGGAAGAAGCTGTTGTGAAACCGTGCTCTGTGAGTGGAGATGTTCTCTGGCCTGTGGTGCCTCAGATAGATAGATAGATAGATAGATAGATAGATAGATAGATAGATAGATAGATAGATAGATAGTAACTTTATGATCCCGAGAGAAATTCAAGTTTCCAGCATCACAGTTCCATAGTGCAAAACATGTTAGTAAAAAGGCAGTAAAAAAGTTAGTAGTACAAAGTACAAAAAAATATACCAGATATAAAAATACAAGGAGATGAAGAAAACTGTTAAAACTGAATATAGTGCAGGGTAACAGCTGTGATACAGGACTTTTAAAAAAAGTGAATACAGTGCAGAAGGGACTGTTAAAAATGAGTATATTGCATTATTATCTGTCCTGCAGGCCGTCCTCCTTTGTCCCCTCCCCCTTCCCTAGAGAGCTGTTGTACAGTTTGATGGCTCGGGGGTCAAAGGATTTCCTGAGTCTGTCTGTGGAGCACTTGGAGAGCAGCAGCCTGCTAAACAAGCTCCTCTGTTTGGTGATGACGGCATGCAGAGGATGGCTGGCGTTGTCCAGTATGGCCAGCAGTCTGTTGAGTGTTCTTTCCTCTGCCACCGTCACCAGAGAGTCAAGCTCCATGCAGAGCCGGCCCGCTTGATCAGCTTGTCCAACCTCGAGGTGTCCCTCTTAGTTGTGCTGTCCCCCTCAGCACACCACATTACTCACACAGGATGTGCAGTGAAATTTAAAGTGGCAGTGCTCACGAGATGTTGTGCAAAACAACATCAACTATACAAATATTTTAAAAAATGGAGTAAAAATTGTAGGGACAATGGCAGTATTTACAGTGAGAGGGGTCTATATACAATATGGAATATAAATATAAGTGAGTGAATAGAATAGTAATGAGTGTGTGTGTATGACCCTGAAGTGACCTTTTATTAGGTTTTTGCATTTTTCTCGGGTTAAAGGTTTTAAAAAGCACCCTTAAAAAATGAAGAGGGAAATAAACACGTCTCTGATATCTGATGTAATCAGCTTAAACACACTTTGGAAATCATCAAGACTCATAAAATCAGTTATCTGCACCAATTGGGAATATTCAGCGCCTTTTTGACAGCCATTTTTAAAAAATGGCAGCCACGGCCCTAAGGGGCCAAATTTGCAGCACCCCGATATCTATATCTTTTCATAACATATAAACCTACATCTGTGCCAAATGTGTTGCTTTTATCGCAAAATGCACAATTGTTATGCTTAACTGTCCCACTAATAGCCTCATAGAAAAATATGCCCTGATTTTGAGTCCAGGTATTCTGCTAGGACTCCTCAAAAGATCAATTCAATATTCCTATAATAAAGAATCATTATTGTCTGTGTAGTAACCTTCGACAATTTATTACAGATTATGTATCTAGGTAATATGCCCTTTTCACAGCAGCCATTTGACATATCATTGCACAGTTAACACAGCTGTAATTGTTAAATTTAATTATAGTCCCGTTCTATTTAGTGTCACAGTCATTCCAGTAAGCCAGCATGCACAATACCAGGGCCCTAGCCAACCTAAATGGAACAGGGCCAAAATTAAAAGGTATTATTGATAACATTTTTATGAATAAAAGTGTGGCTTTCCTGAAAAAAATGATTGTGAATTAATTTAAAAAAATGTTGGCAAACTTTTTTGTTTATCTCTGTGGAAGATATCCGACGTTTGGTTCCCACTTCTAACAAGGCTTTTGAGCCAATAGTAAAACAACGTTGGAATCACGTGGTATCTCTGGGTCAGCAGTTAGTGTGGAGAAAAGGGACAAATGGCTAAGATTGATTGTAAATGCAATAGAACAGGGGGAGGGAGAATGCAACATCTAGTGGCTGAATGTCATCAATAGCACCTTTATTTTTATTATTTACACCTGTTTACCCTGCAAAGGCATGTCAAGATGGCTACTGTGAAAATGGCCTATTGTGGAATATTGATGAACATGATTGTATGTGAACACAACTACACTATACAGATGTTTAAGAGTGAACCTTCTCTCCCAAGTACCTTAAAAATAATCCTTACTTTCTCCCATGCAATGATCAGAGCAGGAGTCAACCGTTGATTAGCAGTATCTCATTTGGAAACACTTAGGGACAAAGAAATCATGGGAAAAATCTGTATTGTCTGTATATAATCTGTGCTCTGCATCACATATTTCAAATAGCCTACAGTAAGTAAAACTATTTAAGTCGATCCCTCCCAAGTGCGATAACAAAAATTCCAATTATGACTTTGTTTTTGATCAGTTTATTGATTTCAGAGAAAAGCATTTAAACCTCATGTCATCTATGCAGTAACGTCTCTCACAAACTGGAGCAGGAATGGGTCCATATGGAACACATTAGCACTCACACGTTTGAAGATGTCGACAGCCCAAATGTCAGTGTGTGAAGTACACCGAAATGTTCACGTCCTTGCCTTTCACAGCGGCTATAAATAGATCGAACAGGTTTCAGCACCATATCTGCTATTCTAAAATAACTCTTTTCCTTCTGGGCTTCCCACACATTTTAAAAATCCCATCCTTTTTCCCCACACACCCTTAGTTTGACAATATTTGCATATTACTAACAATTAAGCCAGAGCCCTTACAGATGAAGACATTACATAAAACGCAACTGGCACAACAGGAAAGGTGTATTCTTGTAAGCTGGACAAAACTCCCATTTTGTGTTGCTCAGAAACTAGTTAATAACTAAACCTTATCAAAATACATTTCCTCCAGATTTATGTGGGAATTCTGCAATAACCTCTTTGACTTGTAATGAAAAGATCTGTAAGGAAGCTTAAGTAACATTTGCAAAGAAAACCTCCCAAAAAAATAACTTAGAAAATCCAAGCGTCAATGCAGACAGGCCTCTAAAAGTCAAAGCTTAGCACAGCATCCATTATTTACACATCAAAACTTTAATAACCAACAGCCAAGGGGGTACATAAAACATTCAAAATTATTTAAAATCAGACAAAATAAAATACTAGAGCTTACTTATTTCGCATCTCATTAAAACCATACGTGCCTGCTCTGCTTTATTTATATTTATATATA
>CAKAOI010045263.1:0-10810 GCA_916701655.1 Sebastiscus albofasciatus
GATCCATCCATCCTCTGAATGCTCTAGGTCTCTAGTTTGATCCATCCATCCTCTGAATGCTCTAGGTCTCTAGTTTGATCCATCCATCCTCTGAATGCTCTGGGTCTCTAGTTTGATCCATCCATCCTCTGAATGCTCTAGGTCTCTAGTTTGTGTTTGTAAAGTTTCATGAGGCTGTGATAATCCTAGAGGTGATACCCAATTGATATAATTCCAAGACTGTTTAGGGACCCCAGTATGCAGAAATATTCAGACACACCATTTTAGAATAGGTGGAAATAATTTTCACATTCACATTTATACTGCATGAAAAAAACTGCATGGTTTTTGCCCCAAACTGCATGTGATTATCATAAAGTGGGCATGTCTGTAAAGGGGAGACTCGTGGGTACCCATAGAACCCATTGTAATATAAAATTCTCTCTGAAGTGTATGCATAGCTTACAAGAGGCAACCTTTGGTAGAGGGTAATGCAACTAACTGATCACAAAAGTGTCATTTGAGAAAGAAAACATGTAGAGAAAAAGGGACCCTTTTGAAAATGGCCATGCCAGTTTTTCCTCACTAAACCTTTGCCCAAATTTGGAGCGTTATTTAGCTTCTTTCCTGACATGTTAGCATGACATGGTTGGTACCAATTCCTTAGGTTTTATAGTTTCATATGATATCTGTAGTTCACTCTAGCCCTAAAAGTGAACCTGCTTGAGCCTCTGAAAGACAGTAAAGTCAGTCCCACTCTTCTCTGATTGGTCAGTGTTTCCTGCTGTCCTGTCAATCAAACGCCCTCAACACAGCGTCACTATCTCCCCCTCCCTGTAGCTCAGCTCTCTGTGAGTGCTGAGCTACAGCTAGCGCTGAGCTACAGGGGAGAAGCAGCTAGGAAGAGTTTATAAACTACTTCAAAGTTTATAAACCAGAAACTTCACCCACTGCAAGTTCCCGGAGGAATGTGATCAGAAATCAGTGACAAATGATGAACATCTACGGTCCAGACTCCAGGTTTTCCTGACGGTTTCTCTCAGGTAAATAATGCTGTTTATAGCTCTGTTAGTTAGCTCAGCGTTTACGTTCTGCATCAACTCTGTAAGCCGTAAACATACACTCTGTTTTACGTTTATCTTTACAGATCCACCTGTGAGAAATGACCGACAGAATCATCCCAGAGGAGAAGAACACATTAGCAGTGAGCAGATAGCATGTAGCTACATGCTACCGCTATGAGACGGCGTGTAAACACAGAGAACATCAGGGTGGAAAATAGAAGATGTGAAACAGTAGTCAGTTCATTATTTCTGGTAGAAGACACCTGATAAACGTAGTAAAGTAATCAGAGTAATGATGTATTAGTTACTGTAGGAGCTGTCTCTGTGTTACCATGACTACAGACCGGTTAACGTTACACTCACCGGAGCTTAGTTTACCGTAGCTGAAAGACTTTCTCCTGTACCAAGTCAACATAACTGCAGGTGGAATTAAAAGTGCTGTGAATAATTAATATTGTCATGGGTCTACTCAAATAAAGTTTGACTGTGAAACAGAAACATGTTGTGTTGCTTACAGTCACTATTTACTACCTGTACTCTTCAACATGCATGACATCAAATATATATAATATATAAATATCAGCTGTTTAAACAGTGTAATTACATAAAGCCTTGTGAAAGAACATGTTACATTTAGATGATGGGAGTACATGAAGACTGTTCTGCTGGATCTTGCAGACTTTGCTTATAGTTCACGAGGCAGATGAGAGAGTGACGCTCTGTGGGCGGGGTCAGCTAGCTGGAGGTTCTGCTCTGGTTCCGCCAGGAAACCCTTGTATGGCTTGCAATTCGCTAACGACGTCACCAGTGTAAGGAAAAGCTGCTCAGTGATTTTCCACACCCATTTCCAGACAAACGGAGCAGGAGAAAAAGAGAGAGGATGGTCTTTTATGATACTGTGGTGGCCTGTAGACACACTGGGGACAGATATTGATGTTTAAAAGACATGGAAAAGTGCATTTTGCATAATAGGTGACCTTTAATGTAAGTAATCAACTCGGGAAGTTTCATGGTGATATCTATTAGTTAAAATGTTTACCCTATTCACCTTAAGTGTTTCCCCCTAACGTACTTCTTATGAATGTATGAAATCAACCAATCATCAATCATGCTTTATTTATATAGGACCTTTCAAACAAGTCAAAGTGCTGGACAGACGATTGACAAAAATGTAGAATGTTAAAACTGGATTTAGAGACTATTGCACACCAAAACAACCAATATAAAAGTTCATTGAATAAGAACGCAATACAAGATGGGTATTTAAGAAAATAAAAGATAAATAAAATACAAGGAAATAAAAATAACAATAAAAATAAATAAATAAAAATTATGAAACTACACAAAATAAGCAGATTGTATTAAAATAATGAAATTTTAATAAAATAGAATAAAAGAGATAATGATCAACAATAAAATGTTGATTAAACAAAATATAGTAACAAACACTCTAATGATGATGATAAATAAAATAAGTATAAACAATAAAACCATAAAATTATAAAATTATAAAACATTACATAAAAGCCAGACTAAATAGATGGGTTTTTAGTTTATGTTTAAAAATATCAATATTTTCAGCTCCTCTCAGTTCCTCTGAAAGACTCTATCCTTAAACTGAAGAGTTTCCATCACATGAAATACAGATTTATCTTTGAAAGAGCTATAGAGTTGTACTTATTTAGATAGAATATGAACTAGATACTATATTTCATCAACGAGACTTAATAACTCAATATGAAAGGAGCTTTATTTTTACTCCCAGTGATGAATTTCTCTTGACACCCTCACTGGCAGAGGAAGTTTCCTTACTGCGCTCCAGAGTGAAGCCGTTTCTGTTGTTCAAGTGGATTTTTTTTTCCAACTCCTCGAGTCATCTTTATGTCTCTCTAATTTCATCTCTGATCCGTCTCTGCCATGGCGTTGCCGCGTCGGGCAGAAGCAATACAGGAATGAAAGAGGAGGAATGGATTTGTTGTCACGCCGCCATCAACTTTCAGCCCTCTTGACACTGAGAGTAAGGTAAAGAAAATGAAACCCGGATCCCTCTGAGACCTAAAGTATTGTGTCTTTTCAACAGGTTATGATGCAGAGATTAGTTTCATTATCAGTTGAGATATCTGTGGAGTGTGGCGGTAGATTTTTTTCCTTGAACTTGCTCTCTATTTTCTTCCTTAGCTCTCTCCCGTCGCTGACGTCACCGGGGTCCATTCTGAATGCTGTGACTCATAAGAGACTTACATTCTCTCCTTGTCTGGCATTAGCAATTACTGCCAGCGTGGAAAGGTCAGGAGATGTTTTTAAAATGCGACCCAGGCCTTTGCCCGACTGCTCTGCTGTCATACATTTATTGGGTATCAAATGAGGCTTGGCCACGTCGTGCCAAGTAGAAAGCCTTGACATTCTGAGATTTTATAACCAAGGTGAAAGTCTGTCAGACGCTCTGTCTCTCTCCGTCCTTTGTCTCTTATTGAAGACTAATCCTTGGTTTTTGTTAACTCAAAATTATTTAGCAAATGAACTGTGTTATATGTGTTTTACAGATGTGAGGTCCTTAAAGCATTGTTTCCTCTCTAAAGGCAGAAGGTTTGTGGTATTCTTCTGGCAGCTCGGATGACATCTTCAGTGTTGACTTTATCTCAAAATTCAATCTCTCTGTGCTCCAGTAATCCCTGCTGTCCTCGTCCAATGACGAAGACCCCACCGAGGACAAAGGCCTCTCCCAAAAGGTTTCCCCAGAAGCCCTTCTTAAAGCCCTGTAGGCTGTTCATCCACACCCCAACACGCAGGAACTCCACAAGACCCATCTTCTACTCACGGGGCCATAAAAACACCTTTTTTTTATCCAAGAAGATCTTCCCTTTGAAATACGGTCTGAAGTTCCAGACCTCAGTACCGACGTCCTCCTTCACCACAGCTTAAAGATGGACCCTGAGCTCATAGACTACACAGACTAGAAGTTTTAACGTAGATTCAGCTCCTGTTTGGGCTCTAAATGTATTTTTTTTAATTACCATAACTGGCGGCAGATTTAATAGATATGGATTTAATTGACTGTGCTCTATTTTAGAGATAATTATACAAACCTGGAGAGACAATTTTCAGCAAGCTAGACAATTAATTCCCATGTTCGAAGGATGTTTAATGTACGTTAAGGTTGATAACAGAGCTGTCAAATATGTGCAGCAAGCACATTACATATCATAATTAGTTATTTCGACGATTCATACCAGACTCGTGCACACAAACACTCACACATATATTTCAGGTAACATACGTATATTTTAGATAACGCTTCACATTCTTATCTACATTTTTAATTGCTATTTATTTCATTCACAATCCTGTTCATTAAAGTAGCAGTAGGCAGAATATTTTTGGCATCATTGGGCAAAAATTCCATAATGAGCTTTCAGCATATTGTAATTCAAGTGTTCTGAGAGAAAACTAGACTTCTGCTCCTCCTCATGGCTCTGTTTTCAGGCTTTAGAATATCTAGCCCGTGACGGGAGACTTTGACCAATCACAGGTCATTTCAGAGAGAGAGCATTCCTATTGGCTGTTCATTCAACGGAGGCAGCTGTCAATCACTCGCAAACTCTGATCAAACGGTCAAACTAGGCAGTACTGATCAAATATGAATCAATAGTCTGTTACTGTAATGACTATTTCTCTCCTCAGATGTTGTCAGGAACATCTTGTAGTGTACTGTTTAGCTGTAAAATGAGAAAGTTTGCTCCGGCTGGTGGGCGGTGCTTGGTATTTCCTCAACTGATCCCAACATGGCGGCCGGGTCACAAACTTTCTTATTTTCCAGCTAAACAGTACACTACAAGATGATTCTGAAAACCTTTTACGCGATAAATAGACATTACAGTAACAGAATATTGATCCATATTTGATCAGCGCTGTTTGACTGTTTGATCGGAGATCAGAGACGGCAAGGCTCCAGATCGGCTCTGATTGGTTGTTTTCCTCAGATCTATGAAATCTTGCAGATGCCGCTAGGAGCACCGTAGGACACAGAGGAACATGATTACCTGTCTCATGCATTTCTGTCAGGATATAGTGACCGTTTTATAAAAATAACTTTTTTTAACCATATTTGCTCCAATGCTACCCACTGCTGCTTCAAGCTGAGTCTGTAGCTCTTTCAGCAGAGGGATAAGGTTCGCCCACTCTCCTCCAATTTGATTGTAATGGTAAAGTGTGAGCCCTAATGTGAGCCTAATTCACTTCACCCCTCAGCAGTTTAGGCTTTGCCTCATCCATCTCACTTAGAAACTGCACAGCTAGCCACATCCCCGCTGTATAAAGACATCAGCTTTATTACACTCCCTAACACAAGGATGCTAAATTATTTATCTATTTAGCTGTGGTATTGCAAATAACTGTTAGCCACAGAGAAGCAGGATTCTAGTTATAGTCTGTCCTGTCCACTACTCTGCTGTACTGGATTGTGAGGGAGGCGCATGAATAATAAAGATAAAGGGAGAACATTTTTCAAAGGTCACATCCGTATATATCAGATTTTGTTTGGTTTGCATCGTAGGGACTCTGTTGACGTCTATAAACACAGCACTAACTGTAATTTAGCTGTCATCTTTTGGCAACCTGTTCTTTTTTTTAAATGAAATAATTCAGAAGTGCATTCATGTATTAAAAAAAATCTGAAGAGATGCGACAGCAAAACAGGTGTTCTATTCACATCAGCAACTTGATAGGAATATTAAAAAGCAGGAATAAAGAGCGCACGCATCATAGGCTTACAAATGAGACGAGCCAGTCTTTGTAGCAAGAAAAGATGAATACTGTCCCATATGTAATTATAGGAAATGCATGCTGGGATATAGATTTGCTCCAAGCTAAATGGAACACAAGATGGATCGTGGCCTTTTGATGAATGCATTTTCTATGTCAAAAACATGAGAAAGCACTAGGTGTGCCATGGCAGAACCCTGTAGCTACAGCTTGTGGTTGCAGTTTTACATGCAATATGCATCCATCACATGTTGCTACTTATTAGCTAACCTTTTTGCAGATTCACTAAAATATTTGAAATATTCTGATTATACTGTGAATGCCTTTAAAGGAGCAGTGTGCAACATTTTGGGAGATCTATTTGAAGAAATGGAATATAATATTTATAACTATGTTTTCATTAATGTATAATCACCTATTTTTGTTAACATAGAATAAGCCCTTCATATCCACATAGGGAGCGGTTCCTCTTCCACGAAGTCTGCCATGTTGCTCCGCCATGTTGCTCTGCCATGTTTCTACAGTAGCCCAGAACAGACAAACCAAACATTGGCTTGAGCGAGAGCCTTTCACGTTTTTATGTTACCTGAAGGCCACTGTAGTTCTCTGACACGCTTGTAAAACTGCAGTAGCGTTAGCTGCAGAGTGCAAAACTGTGGTGTCGCCAGCCGCTGTCTGACTTCTGTTACCCCTAAAGTAGTGTTATTATGGTACGGATGGCCTCTGGGCGAGGCGAAGAACATTTCCATGGTTTTGCACTCGGCGGTTCATGTTACCGTAGTCTTGGAATGGGAGAAGTGAGCGGAGGGGTACTCGGTTGCATTCTGCAACCACACCATTAGATGTTGCCAAATGCTACAGACTGTCCCTTTAAACAAGCATTTTTATTCCCATAATGAATAAACAATTGTAATTAGGACATAGTTGTGTGGCTGGGTATGCAGAAACCCACAGTTCTACTTCAGTCTCTGCTGACTCTGTGTTCAAATTCTCTTGCTCCACCTCCTCGCAGCCAGGAAAAGATAAGGGCACAAAAACAATGGGAGAGCCGAGGTGCATCATTTGTTTTAGTTGATAAATTATGGATAGCATTTCTGATAGGAGACCGTGGCCTTTACCTGAGCAAGACGCCCCCTCTGCCCTTTTACTGCCATATTCCTCCTCTAGCATAACCACAATACTAATACATAATGATAAGAGGGCCAACTGGGGGGTCCAAGGTTTGAAGAAGGAAACTAAAAACAACATTTGTTTATAACCTTGCTGTATACAGTACTGATGGGCTTTAAGCACCCCAGTCTCATAGGAAGGTGCATAAATAACATGACATTACACGAACATTCCACATGTCACAAGGAGGCATTTTATGCTTTTGCGAGTTATTTGTACGATGCTTTTTAACGTAACATTACGCAACAAAACTTCAGTAAAGTCTGCAGTTTAGGCAAAAAAAACACTCATTTAGGTTTAGGTAGTTAGGTTAAGAAAAAACGTCATGGTTGGGCTTAAAATAAGTACTATACTTGTATTGTGATTGTTTTACCCTTTGTGTGAAGCAACTTGAGATTTCGCTGTATTTTAAAGTGTGTTATTTAAATTGAGGATTATTATTATTATTACGTCAACTGAGTAAAATATGAATGGAAACAACGTAAAAAGCATGGAAAACAAGTGACAAACCTCACTAAAAAACGTGACGTAACGTGACTTTAAACATATTGTAATGAACAGAAGGAGAATTCAGCTCTGCTTATTTTTATAATTCAGTGTCTGTCCTGTATGAGTGCAGCCGGATTCTCAATTTTGTTATGGTTCTTTTGTCCCTCCCAATTCTCAGTTCAATCTTGGCCACCCCCAGTCTCTCTCCCCCCTCCATTCTCATCTTGCAACACTTGTGCTGCTGTAATTGGCTTGGATTTTAACACCTCCTTAAGAGCCAATCTGAGCACTTACAGCCACACACAAGGCTTCACCAAAAATAAATACACAAGGTCAGTCCTCCACATAGCTTGTATGAGAGCTTTTGAAAAAGCTTAGTTATGATAATAATAGTAATAATGTGGGGAAGGGGAGGTTATGAGTAGCTTTCTGTGACAGAGTTATGACATATGCCATTAAAAGGGTTGCTCATTGAAACTGAAGTAAAGAATGGTGCTTCAGTGGGAACTTTGTTGATGCAAGTATTAAAGCAGCAGTAGGTACAATTAGAGCAAATATGATTAAGAAAAGTTATTTTATAAAACGGTCACTATATCCTGACAGTAGTGTATGAGACAGGTAATCTGAAAAAAATCATGTTCCTCTGTGTCCTCCGGTGCTCCTAATGGCATCTGCAAGATTTCACAGACCGGAGGAAAACAACCAATCAGAGCCGAGCTGGAGCTTTGCCGTCTCTGAGCAGCTGCCAATCACTCACGAACTCTGATCAAACGGTCAAACTAGGCAGCGCTGATCAAATATGAATCGATATTCTGTTACTGTAATGCCTATTTCTCACGTAAAAGGTTTCCAGAAACATCTTGTAGTGTACTGTTCAGCTGTAAAATGAGAACGAAACAGTACACTACAAGATGATTCTGAAAACATGTGAGGAGAGAAATAGTCATTACAGTAACAGAATATTGATTCATATTTGATCAGCGCAGCCTAGTTTGACCGTTTGATCGGAGTTCTCGAGTGATTGACAGCTGCCTCAGATGAATGAACAGGAACGCTCTCTCTCTGAAATCACCTGTGATTGGCCAAAGTCTCCCGTCACGGGCTAGATTTTTTTAAGTCTGAAAACAGAGCCATGAGGAGGAGCAGGAGTCTAGTTTTCTCTCAGAACACTTGAATTACAATATGCTGAAAGGTTATTATGCAATTTTTGTCCAATGATGCCAAAAAGATTTTGCCTACTGCTGCTTCAAGTAAGCAAACAAACACTGGAGCATTTGGTACAATATTAACATGAGTCTGTTTACAATTTGGGGAGATGGGGAAACTCTACTTTTTAATAAAACATGTTGTAAAAAATAGGCAACCAGTGTCAACAATACCTTTTTCACAATCTTAACACCAAACAAGCATATCACCAAAATCCTATATGAAGCAGAATTATTTAAGGAACTACAGCAGATAAGATGACACTTTTGTATGAGGGAGGACAAACAAAACCAAGTAAAATTTCACTTTAATGGCCTACATGTCATGGAAACAAACAACAAAACAAGAGGCATAGCCACTGGGGGAAAAGTAATCAAAGCTCCCACACAGAAAATGGAAAAATAACACCTTGATTTACCGCGTGAGCAAGAGATACACCCCTGTGAAAGACATCCATCTGAAAAGTATTTTTGGGGAGTAACAGGGACAAATGTGTGCAATTTCAGAGACTCAGTCAGAAGACAGACAGAGGGAGCAGAGGAAGCTTTTTTTCACTGTCACCCCACTCCTTGTGTTTTTATCTGCCTCTCAGTGTGATTAATGCCAGCTAAAAGCCCCTCTGACCTTTCTGATAGATTTATGGACTTCACAGTACAATAACTTAGTGTTTCCCTGCGCATCCATTTCCCTTACATGGATATTTGTCATTTACAGGGTTCAGAGTGTGGCCTTTTCCCTCCTACATGAATTGTTTGCTTCCTAAACTGATTGGCTCCCAGTCCCTCAGGCTTGTCACTGGAAGGTGTACTGTAAGTGGTGTGGTGTCATCTCCACAGGTACAGTACAGTGCAATTCACTGGAAAGGTGGTTAACGAGATGATGCGAACCACTGATCTTTAATGCAGCTTTATACGTACCTATTCTAAAGCTGAGCAATTGTGCCATAGCTTGATACATCTGTGTATGCATGGTTTTGCAGACAACTTATGTCCTTTTTAGGTCCTAACATATGTCAATTGAAATACTTTTTGAGTTTGACATCAGTTAGGTTAAGGAAAAGATCATGGTAGAAGAAGTGCTGCAACTGAAGAACAGAAGTTAAGTGACCAATAAATCCACTTTGACTTCTGGTTTCACACAGGATACAAACATCAGTCTCCTGGGCGAAAGTCCTGTTTTATGACCTACCCATCCACCCAGACCTTTATACTTCCAGGGTCACAATTACATGGATTACATCCATTTTTTTTCTATGGTGCTTGTGTGGTGCTGAACATCACGAAACAAATGTGAAATTCATGTCTATGTACACGAATCAATACATTACATTTTGTGACTGCTGTTAACTGCTGTGCGACTGGGCTGTTCTCACACATATAATATATGTTATAGTGAAGAGACTTATGGAAATAAACTGGACTATATCATTCCAAAGATCACACACACAGATGTGATAATATATAACATCCTGTTTAAGGGTGTATGTGTAGAGAGGATCAAATGTTTTTCACATCTCTTAGAGCATCCTGTGATTTCACCATTCAGACTGCAGGACATTTTCTGACTTGTGTAATGATTGAGATCATTTCTGAGAACTTTTGTTTCTCACTTTAAAGCAGGATAAGCGTAACCAAAGAGGTCCTGTAATTTCAATTTATTAGCATGACCAGATTAAATGAAATTAAAAAAGAAATTTAACATTTTTGAGGCGAGAACTTGACAAACGAATAATGTGAATTGCCTGCAGTAGTAGTAGTAGTTATACTGTAGTAGTAGTAGTAGTTATACTGTAGTAGTAGTAGTAGTTATACTGTAGTAGTAGTAGTAGTTATACTGTAGTAGTAGTAGTAGTAGTTATACTGTAGTAGTAGTAGTAGTAGTTATACTGCAGTAGTAGTAGTAGTAGTAGTAGTTATACTGTAGTAGTAGTAGTAGTAGTAGTAGTAGTTATACTGCAGTAGTAGTAGTAGTAGTAGTAGTTATACTGTAGTAGTAGTAGTAGTTATACTGTAGTAGTAGTAGTAGTTATACTGTAGTAGTAGCAGTAGTAGTTATACTGTAGTAGTAGTAGTAGTAGTTATACTGTAGTAGTAGTAGTAGTTATACTGTAGTAGTAGTAGTAGTTATACTGTAGTAGTAGT
>CAKAOI010045266.1:0-14734 GCA_916701655.1 Sebastiscus albofasciatus
CTAGAGACCTAGAGCATTCAGAGGATGGATGGATCAGACTAGAGACCTAGAGCATTCAGAGGATGGATGGATCAGACTAGAGACCTAGAGCATTCAGAGGACGGATGGATCAGACTAGAGACCTAGAGCATTCAGAGGATGGATGGCTTTCCTAGCTAGATTGACAATAAGGGGGTTTCTGAGCAGTTTCCAGTTTTTAAACTAACTGATCGAGGCAGCGGTAGACCAGCAGCTCCTGTGTTCTACGAGGTAAAATTGTTGTTTTTGTCAATGGAGTCTGGTGGTTTTGAAGAGAGCATAGATGGAAATAACAGCTTCAGTTCCCTGTCTGAAAGGGCTGTCTGACAGTGAGGTAAAATGGTGAAAATATTCTAAATATAGCATACACTTAAACAGATATTGTATTGCTGCTGCCCCCGTTCACAGCAGTACATTGCTTTACTCCCGTGCTGGTACTCCAAACTGGGGGACGTGCCGACCGCCATCTACTGTAGGTTATACACTGACTATGGAGAAGTACCTCATACCAACCCAACCCAACCCAACCCTCCCTGATTCATTCTCTCTAGCTATAATTACTGAGATTCACACAAAAAACAAAGAACTGTCAAACTACTCTTCCTTTCGGCCCGTTTTTTAATTCAGACTATAAATTGCTCTCTAATTCTCTAGCTAACAGACTAAGCCACTACTTTTCAAAACTGATAAATGAAGACCAGACCGGCTTTATTGCAGGACCGCTCCAACTGAGTTCTTTTAAATCAAAGCTTAAAACTTTCCTGTTTGCTGCTGCCTTTGATTAAACCAGATAATGATCTTATATACTGCACTAGAGCTTTTAGTCTTGTGTGTTATATTCTATTTTAGTTTCTATCCTAGCTTTTATTTTTAGCTTGTTTTTATTTTTTTCTAATCTTTTATGTTTTATGTTTTTATAACTGTTTTAATTATGTCTTAATGTTCTTTTGCACTTTGTTGCAATGTTCTTGAATGTTTATGTAAAGCACTTTGAATTGCCCTGCTGCTGAAATGTGCTACACAAATAAAGCTGCCTTGCCTTGCCTTTATTTTTGATGCCAGTTTTTTCTCACCAAAATTTAGCAGCAAAGTTTGGAGCGTTATTTAACCTCCTTCGCGACGAGCTAGTATGACATGGTTGGTACCGATGGAATCCTTAGATTTTCAAGTTTTATATGATACCAGTATCTCCACTCTGGCTTTAAAACTGGGCCTGCTACAACCTAAAAATCACAAGTTGCGTTAATACGTTAAAGAAATTAGACAGCCCGAGTACAAGCGTAATGACCATGCATTGGTTTGTAAAATAGAAGATTTCCATAAATGGATTAATCTACTTATTACCATGAAGTAGTGTCGTGGTGACTATTATAATATTATAAACATGTAGTCCTACCACATGTTGAGAGCAACAAGTGTAAAATCTTTCATCAGCAGGCTTTGCTTTTATGAAACAAAACTGCTGATACAGAGAAACGGGTTGCATGTTGTGGATAACTGTACTTGGAGAGAGTGAACTGTACAGTCTCAACAAGCCAACATTCTTTTCCCTCAAACACAAGATGTTGACAGATGGAGGGAAAACTTCTGTCCCAGAATAGTTCAGAAACTTCAGGAATGAGCAGAAACTGAATCTGTTTGGCATTAAAAGCCACACCACCACCTGACTCACTGAAAGGCAGATAAAAAAAACAGGAATAACCAGAGAGGGAAGGAGGATGTTTGTGAGAGGAAAACATGCTCGTTTTGGATAACCATCCACATTTAGCCAATGTCAAATTATAGGTTTGAAACTGAACCACATTTCCCATCCCAACAACATGAAACCACTTCCATGAAGACAGCCTGGAGACTCCACCAGCTTTTTTTTTTACAGTAAGTAAGGAGCTCTTGAGCACAGCTGCCATTAATGCAGCGACTATGCCTATGTGAACGTTAACATCAGAAAAAAATGCTAAAGGCTTAATTAAACAAAACCCAACACTGAGGGGAGTGAGGGGGATGTCAAACAAGTACAGTCTGCACACATTCACACAGTCCTGAGAAGAGTCTTATCAGATTATTCAGTGAAGTGCATCACGTAGGATTGAAGATTTTCCCCTGATTTTATACATCAGTCTTCTCCCAGAAGTCCAAGCATTTCGGACCATAAATTAAGTTGGATTTTAAACGCAGAACTGCAGATAATTAATCATAAAATGGTGTTTATTCAAAATGTCTGATGGTATTATGTGCTGATGTGTGCTATTACGACCTGGTCTCACGGTAAAGCGTTAGGTTCAGGCAAGAAAACCACTTAGTTAGGGTAATGGAAAATGTAATGGTTTGGCTTAAAATAATCATATCGGGGTCTGGATCAGGATAAGTTAACGCTGTTTTGCAAGTCAGGCTTCACTAGATAGAACTTTGCAGTTTTGGGGCTTCCGTGTAGTTTGTGTTGGAACAGCGTAGCCACAAGCGAGCGCATGATTTATAAGAGTGTAAGTGTAAGAAGTTACAAACAGTCCCTTTCAGTCAGTACAGGATACATAGCGTACAAAAGACGTACTTATTGCTAGCTAAACGCCGTGGCATTTATACGCCTTTTCGTGCAAAGAGGCTGGCTATTATGTTTCACTATCTGTTAATACGTCTTATTGTTTTTTAGCTTAGGTTATGTACCGAAACCCGGTGCCATATTGGTTCCTATACGACCGCTATCTACCGGACCGAATGGTAAAGCAGATTTCGGTGTCTCATTTTGGTGCCACTTAAACGCCTGATCCCCCTCTGGTGCTCCTAAACGGATGTTACAGGCAACAGAAGTGTCACTGCTTGTCACGTGCCATCGCTGTAATCGGTGTGTAATAATAAACATAATCTGAAACATTTTGGACTGAAAGACACTTCTCTGATGATGAACTCGCATTCTGACGGGATTCAGCGAGGTCTTACTGGCTTTTATTCAGCTTAGCTTCTTAATATTTACTCAGCAGATTAAACACCATGGAAACTTTCACATCAACTAAAAAGCTAGACTACTTTACAGGTTTCCACATGCAGCACAAAGTTATTTGCATGTGAGCTCATGCATAATTGGCCAAATGTCAACAGACTTGCACAGTTTTCTAAAGTACTGCCATATACTGGAGGTTTCAATAAAGGCAATGGACTGCATCTGACGTTACAGTAAAGACTTGATGTCTGCCGTTGTATTTCAACGACAAAAATGTTGAAGGGAGGGAACCACGTCCGACTGTTTGATATGTAAACCACCTGTGCTGAAATCAGGTTCTCAAGGCTGCCGGGCAGGGTGGCCTTGACAGTTTCCTCCCCTCTTTTATCAAACACACACCCATATTAACACACACACACACACACACCTCTCTCTTCTCTCAACATCAGTGTTTGTCTTCCTGTTTATGTGCAGAGCAAAAGAAGAGAATACATTTGGGAAAAATAGAGACTTCATGACTGGAGCTTTACTTTCAACAGATTGTTTGAAATGCAAAATGGGAGTTTCAAACTTTGAGTTACACAGAATTATATAGTGTTGACAACAAGTAATTATGGTAATACAAATACCTACTATACAACTAAACACTGTACTGTTCGCATTAATAACTGCACTATAGTGTACACTGACTGTGCAATATCAGTACTACTCAGGTGTAATTCATACTGTGCAATATTTTCAGGTGTAATTTCATTCTCACTGTGCAATATCATTTTTCCACTTGTACAATTGTGTTATCTAGTCTGGTTAATAGTCAATACTATTTATATTGTTCCTATTTATATATTTCCTTCTATTTAAATTGTTCATATTTTCTTTCACTTTTGTTTTCCTTTTTGCACCGTGTTGTATCTTGCTTTTTACTGATGCTTCTTGTGTTTCTGCACTATCCCCTTCGCTGCTGTACACTGCAAATTTCCCCACTGTGGGACTAATAAAGGAATATCTTATCTTATCTTATACAGTGGTATGGTGTAGGAAAATGTTTTGAGGATACCAAGTGAGTCAAACACACTAAAAGTGGGTCTTTTACGTGGTCTGTTAAGTGTTACATTCACATCAAATAGAGACAAACCTACAAAACATTAAAAATGCACAGGGAGTCTAGGATAATTATATTCTCAAATATAATTAGAATATAATTATTCAAATAATGGCGGTCAGTATGAACAAATAAAGGCTGCTCCCAGAAGAGGCCACACAACAACACACTCACGCTACACACTCGCCGTTTATCTTTTCAACAGAAGTTCTGTTCTCACACACTGCTTACGTAATTTCGCCTGATTCTATTTTGCACTTTTTCTCAGTATGAAGCTGCTGTTAATAAAACCTAACAATCCAGTGAAGGCGTTACACCCCCAAAGGGTTTAAATGTGAGAAACGATGAAGGGAATGTTGACTTATGGGAACACTTCAGAGGATTCTTATTAACTACTAAAGAGGGAAGTTAGGAATAAAGGTTTGTCTCTGATAATATCCTGCAGGGTTTCCCACCCAGGAAGTTATTTAGCCGGCATGGTGAGCCACCCAGATCCTTACACACCTCATCTTGTGATCAGTTTTGTTAGCGGATAACGGCCTAAACAATAGCCACTAAAATGGCTTTTCTGTGTGAAATGGCGGCTGCTATTTTTCCTTAAAAAAAGTTCATATTGTATGTCTTAAAAGTTCATATTTTGTCATGTTATTGAAGAGAAGGTAGCCCTCCTGCACTATAAAACACTGCAGCAAACCCTGTCCTGTCTTAAATAAATGCCACCATTAGAGAATTTGCACAAATTCAGATTTGTGAATCAATAAAGAAAACATTTAATTAGGGCTGTCAAAGTTAACACGATAATAACGCAAATTTGTTTTAACATCTCTAATTTATTTAACGCATTAACACTATCGATCTTTCTGAGGTTGTAGTGGGCTCAGTTTCAAAGGTAGAATGACATCATATGAAACTAGAAAACCTAAGAAATCCATTTGTACCAACCATGTCATGGTATCTTGAGAAGGAGGTTAAATAACGCCCCAAACTTACGCTAAAGTTCGACGAGGAAAAACTGCCATGCCCATTTTCAAAATATTTTTTTTAATGCCAGAATTGATCTATCTGCTTCATCTGAGTCTCTGTGGAGGAAGAAGGAAGTTACCGCTTTTATTGTGGTAGTCTGAGTAACGTGACGTCATATCCGTTCCGTATCCGTCAACCAAAACAAAACGCAGCGAGAAGGTACAAAACGTTGGAGGGTCAGCGTGGATACGACTTGCACCCTCCCATGTTTGGGTTTCACACATTGACAGGAAAAGCAGAGCTAGACAGAGCAGAGCTAAAGCTGCATGCTAACTCTGTCACGGACAGGAAACGTTACGGTATGGCGGTAACGCGGCGGTGGAGCCGGCCGTCGCTCTCGTCTCCGTGGTCAAATGGGCCGACGCTACGACTGTAGAGCACCCAGATACTGACATGTCTGTTCTCTGCATTGAAACGGCCCCGATGGAGCTGACCATGATGGATAAAGAGAACGGAGCTGACGGGAGAGCTAGAGACCACCTTGGAGAAGTTAGAGGAAGTAGACACCTGGTGACTACGTCCGCTTTTCAAAATAAGGTGTTAACAAGGGGAACTGTATATACAAAATACATCTATGGAAATCAGACTGATGGATTATATTAACCAGAAGGATAAAAAAACATACATTTAAAAGAAAATACCACTAACCTGTGAGGGAAACGTCTTTATTCTTTGATTTGCTGGAGAAAATTTAATAAATAGTTCCTGAAAATGAACTGATATATTTGACTTCAGGACTTCATCTCTGACTACATACATGCTGGAAATCAAATATTATTAGATACTTTCCAAAGTAAAAGTCCCTAGAAGTGCATGATTCAACTTTTTCCCATGGTCTAGTGTTATACCTGTCGCAATACTTAAAAATCACAATATATATCAAATCGGCGCCCAAGTGTGGTGATAGTATGGAATCAGGAGATAGGTGGATCGTCCCGCTCTGCTGAATATTTGAATATTTAAAACTATATAAAAATAACTCTCCCTTGCTCGAAATGTCTGTGTCATAGCATACACGAACCAAAAGGTCATTTGATTTTTTATTACTACATACTACGACAATAGCATCCAAAGGGTGGAGCCTCACGGTCTCTCTCTCATTAGCTAAATCATTTCAAGGAACACAATACTCAGAGCTAATGAATGTCTGAGCTCAACAACACTATCGTCTTCTCGTCCTTCAGCCGATTCACAAAACACATCACACAGACACACCCAGAGACACAGAAACAGAAACAAAAACATGCTTATAAAAGTATGCAGCTCTCCTCTGACTCATCAACATACTCGACACCAGCCCAACAACACTGTGGTGAGATCACAGCAAGTGTTTTTACTAATTGTCATATTTATTAATAGTTTCTGAGTCATTTTATATGAGCTCAGAGTTGTAAAATCACTCTGAGGTGTTGAAGGTGTGTTGCTTTAATTGTGATTACTGACATGACAATATGACCAAACGGTTGAAAGCTGCATAACAGCAAATAATCCACCTGGTTTAGTTTTCTAAACACTGCTTCATATAATATCCAAAAAGGTGATACAGTTGATCATGTCATTAAGTGCCTTTGCACTTTTATACACTATTTTCAGTAAGAAGCCAAAGGCGTTTTGAGAGAGAAGGCTCTGTGTCAGGTTGTTGTAGCATGCAACTGTTCTGCATGTGCAGTTTTCAACTTTAAATTATAAATAAAAAGTAAAGTGCAATACGATAAGATAAGCTGTAGATTCTTTTTCACACATACATGATTGCACACTTTGCTATATTGCATACTTTACTAATGTATATAGCATGTTACTGCACACTTGCTAATGTATATAGCATGTTACTGCACACTTGCTAATGTATATAGTGGGTTATTCTATGTTTATAATTTAGATTTTTTTATGCCAGTTAGCAGTCGGCAAGGAATGAAATTAGCACAAACACCTGCCAAATACAGGGTAAATGTTGGCTGTGGCAGGTAAGAATTTCCGGTCACCTGCCACTCGGGATGTCACAATATCAGATTTTCACAACACAATTATTGTGGCCAACATAATTCATGATAATGGTATTATTCAGATATCTATAGAAAATAAAAAATAAAAAAGCTACCAGTCAAATTCTTCTTTAACTTTGTTTATTGTGTGTTCTGTCTATTTTTTGACAAATTAATTACAGTACACCCAAGTGTAGGGAGGTAGAGAGAGTTTGTAACCATAACTGTATATATAAAATGGTTTAAGAGGCGTTGAATTATTTATACAACATTATCATAGTTATTGTCAATACCTATATATCGCGTCACCCTATCTACCACCATGGCAAATAGGACTTCCTTATATTAAGAAATATTATTTTTAAAAGGCAATTCCCGAGTTAAAATAGTCAGGGATTAGATTAAGGTTACATAATATATTCCATATTTCTAGTGTCTGGCACCACTGACTCAGTGTTTACAAGTCTAAAGCGTTCTATACATTTCAGGAGTGGCAGACAAATAAATTGAAATGTTCAGTGACCTGCCACAGTGGCAGGTGAGGAAAAAACTTAATTTCAGACCCTGGTAGTCGGGTATATTTATCGTGTATTCCAGTATTCTTTATATTTTGGATTCTTTGGAAATATTTCTTTATTGTTGACATGTACATTTTATATACTGTTCCTGTGCATTGTCTGGATAACCTGCTGCTGTGACACAATAATTTCCCAATATGGGATCAATAAAGTACATCTATCTATCTATCTATCTATCTATCTATCTATCTATCTATCTATCTATCTATCTATCTATCTATGATTAGAATATCATTGAATTCGCTGTTCTTCACTCACATTTTGCGTTCTGTGCTTGTAGCCAGCAGCTATTGACAGAAGTTTGAGGAAAAGTGTCCAAGTCTAATAAAGCCTTTTTCTTAACAAAAGTGCCTTTGATTGTATTTAGTGTGACTATTTCTATATGTCTGTAACCTGCAAAGTCAGTACTCATTTAGGCAAAAAAAGGTTTATTAAAATGTATGCAGAAAAAAAATACAACCTAAATAGTGCATTAAAACAAATCAGTAAGATAATGTAAAAGAACGGGGGAAAACAGCTATATACAGTAATGTATCTTAAAACAGTAAATTAACTGTAAAATATAGTGAAATTAATCCAAAAAACAGTTCATACTGTATTTTTCATTAAAAGTACGAAGCTGTACATTTTAGTGAAAGTATAATAATGTTAATTTTACATTAAGATAATGGCAACCCTGTTGCCAGTTCTTTACTGTTTGTTTGCTGGGGAAATCTTGACAGTGTTACTAGCTTTTTTTCAGGGATTTCAACAGTTTACCAGACATAGACCTTGGCATTTGTAACCGTGTTGTTGTTTAGTGAAGGAAGGCCGTGAGATGTGGTTGTTAGTTCTGGAAAAAAAGCAAGCAGGTAGACCTTGAGTCAAGATTATTTTTCAAATCAGTCACCATGGACAACGCAGCAATGAATGAGTCAAGGGGCTGTCAGCAAATGGCTGTCAAGGGACCCCTTTGAAAATGGACATGGCAGTTTTTCCTCGCCAATATCTGACATGGTTGGTAACAACTAGCTTTAAAACTGAGCCGCTACAACCTTAAAAATCAAGTTTTGTTAATACGTTTAAGAAATTAGTGGCATTAAAATGAGTTTGCTTAATGCGTTATTATCGCGTTAACTTTTACAGCCCTAAAAAAAACACAAGTGCATATGAAGACGTGAGGAGAGGAAGAGAGAGCAAAGAGAGGAGCGTGATGTACCAGAGCGAGACAGTCCAAGGACATGATGAACACGGTAGGAAGCTCACACTGATTACAGATAAACTTAATTTATGTCTGGAAGAAATAAATGACAGGAAGAGAAGATAGTGTTTAGGATGTAGGCGTTCGCTTTCTAACCAGAAATGTCTCCAGCTGCCAAGGCCACGCTGCAGGCACCAAAGGTTGATTATTTATCTATTTACTGTATTTTAAAAGATTAAAAAAATGTTTTGACTTACAAGTTGTCATCAACAAATGAGTCCTGCAGAACTGGGTGCAGAGACAGGAGTGTTGTTTTTTGCTTTCAAGGTAATTTGAATATCAATCAACAAAACCAGATAGGGCTGTGTATTGGCAAGAATCTGGCGATACGATACGTATCATGATACAGGGGTAACCAGTGTCCCAAGTTAACTGGTAGATGAGAAAAACACCGGTCAAGCATATCTTTTACTGGCCAAAATAATAAATTGCCTTTTTGTATCACATATACATCTGTGTTAGTACATTTCATTGAGTTAATAATGTATTATGCGTGTTTATAGTTTTTTCTGATCTATTTTGGTACAAACGTTCACCAGCCAGTGTGACGGATGGCCTTCGGAGATTTACTCGCCAAACGGAAAATCTACCTGCATTTGGTGCTTGGCGGGTGTTAATTTCAGATCCCAGGGGTAACGATTCAATATATTGCGATTTATTGTTAGCAAGGCAATACATTGCGATATTTTAAATTTGATTTCAGGAAAACTGTCATAGTATAAAGAACACACCAGAAATAAACCATTTTAGACCACCACTTATACGGCATGCAAAAGATTGCATGGTTTTTGCCCCAAACTGCATGTGATGATCATAAAGTGGGCATGTCTGTAAAGGGGAGACTCGTGGGTACCCATAGAACCCATTTACATTCACTGATCTGGAGGTCAAAGGTCAAGGGACCCCTTTGAACATGGACATGACAGTTTTTCCTCGCCAAAATTTAGCGTAAGTTTGGATCGTTATTTAGCCTCCTTCTCAACAAGCTAGTCTGACGTAGTTGGTACCGATGGATCAACAGGTTTTATAGTTTCATATGACACCAGTAACTGAAATTTAAAAAATGTAAGAGGTTAATTTAAAATCAATAAACTGTTTTGGAGAATCGATACAGTATCGCACAACATAATATCGTGATATTCATGTCAGGGATGCACCGATACTGGATTGGATGTTGGGCTGATACCAACTCAAACACTTGGATCGGGTATCGGTGAAAATGGAGCCGATCTACTTCTAAGTTTATATACTATATATATTATAGACTGGAATGTTAATTCCTGTTTAAGTTTTGACCAATTTGTTGCTACATTAAAACAGGTTGTTAAATAGTGGTTTTATGTACTTATTATTATTTTAATTTAATAATAAATAACAATGAATTAAATGTATATCTATGTATTTATTTTGTCACATTTTGTTTTACAAAGTTAGGAAAGTGATGTTTAAGTCAAGCCTGATGATTCTTTGCACATAGAAGAATGATCCAAGTCACTTCCACACAGTGAGGCATAGAGCTGATTAATTAAACACTGGTATCGGATCGGTACTCTGTATCAGCCGATACCCAAAGCCCGGGTATTGGTATCGGGCCTGAAAAAGTTGGATCCCTAATTCATGTGTATGGATATTTTCTTACACCCCTAAAACCAGACTTCTTCTGCACTGACATGTGAAGATGTAATTAAATGGGTTTACCTTTGGCCATGCTGGTAAGTATTTTGCTCTCACAGTATTTTGCAAAATGAGCACAAAGTCTAAAACAAGCGTCATCATGGACATGATTAACGTCAAGGTTATAGATTCTACGTCAGCAAAAGGTTCTCATTAGTATATCAAAAACCAGACACACTGTTTGTTTTCATGTGTTCCTCCTCTGGGAACGGTTACGTCCACGCCTCTGAACATTAAGGTTGGTTAACTAAAGATAATGTCAATCATAACAGAAAACTTTTTTATTTCTGGAGCTCAAATTAAATTCAAATTATTTTACTATCTTAATATCAGACGTCATATATTTGCCTTGCACCAGCGGTTTGATTTATTTCAGGACATTATGTCTTGAACATTCGTGGGTCTAGACTTAGTGATGTGAGTTTGTTCAGTCCAGGATTTCCCCCAGGAAATAGTTGGTGGCCTAAACAATAGCTACACATATTCAATACAAGGCATTCACTGTGTGAGATAGCAACTCTGCTCTTTTCCCCCCTCATGATTAATGTTTTATTTCAAGTGTTTTACATTTTTATGACTTTAGTGGAGGCCCACATTTGCTGTAAAACACTGTGGGAAATCCTTAAGTCTTTTCACAAGCTTCAGCCGAGGATCATATCTGAAATGTTTTCCCTGATACTCACTATAATATTCAGCTTTATAGTGTTTTTGTGGCACTCAATAGTTAGTTGTACAGCTGTCTTGGATGTATCTGGAGTATAGAAACGAGGTTTATGGAACATTAGGTAAGTTATTTTCATTCAGACATACGTAACCATATGAGAGATTTAATTCTGCAGCCGTGGTCAGACCAGTTTCTGTACATTCTTGCGGGGTGGCGACTACTCATTTGCCAGTCAAATATTTTTGGTTGGGTTTTTGACGTGCTGCCAGTTGAGTCTGAGGACGCTTTCACAAGCCATAGTCCGTTTGGCTAGTCCGGATCAGAGTGAAATTGATATGGTTTGTTTTCAATTTAGTCTGGTTTCACCGTGCACAAATTAAAACGGACCAAATAAAAAAAATCGACTTCCTGGGGAGCTGTATACGAAGGAGCAAATAGATCTTTTTCGTCTCCAGAGAGCTGACACTTGTAGGCAGGGAATCGTGGACTTTGAAATATTGCTGTTGAAGTGTTTTTAACTTTGTCTCGGCACTGATCTACTGTGTCTCTTTTCTCCTCCTTCTGTATGTTCTCTTCGGCACAGATGTCAAGCAAACATCAGCCAGTCCTCTCCCTACTGATGTTAACCTGTTGTTTACCTGGGTCCATCTCAACAAATTGCCGAGCAAGCAGCCCATAATCCTCCTGCATTTTGGTTCATTTGGAAACGGTCCAAAACCTCCTCTTAGCAAGCAGTCCTGGACCGGTTTTGTTAGTCTGCACCAGAGTCACAGGGCTGGTGAAAGGGCCCTAAAAACACCAATACAAGTTAGCTCTGATCAAATCTTGATTTTTTTTTAAGTATTAAAGCACAAAGAAACACAAACTACAATAACAGCAGCTCAAAACTAAATATGCTGCAGGCATAGGGCAAGGGCTAAAATAAACAAGGTGATGCTAAACTCATGAAAGGAGTCGACTAAAGCAAGCCGATGCCTCTGTCCGGGTCTTCAGCAGCAACAGGTCTTGTATCAAAGCATGTTTCCCTTTTCCTAGCGTTACCCTCCATGGTTGGTAAGTATTGTTAAGGCTTACTCTAGGTTAACATCAGTTTATAGTTTGACGTTGCGGAGATGACTAGTTGGGGTTAGGGTCAAACTGGGTTGAGGTTAAGCATAGCAAAAGATGGCTGCCTGGGGTTAGTGCTAATGCCGGGTCTTTGTCATATATGGGATGGAAGGTAGAGGTGGGAAATAGTCCCAAGTTCATGACTTGCAAGCGTTCAAGTCACAAGACAACTAATATACAACATAGTTTAACATTTTACAAAACTAAAAACTGTGTGCATGTATTATATTTACACCAAATTCCCAAAACATGCATCATTCTGCGACATTTTACATCTTTGCACACCTTGATGACGTCACTATCCTCTCTGTCGAGGTGTAAAACCAACCCCGGCCATTTCCAACACCTGAGCTTATGCATTTCTCCCGGGTTGTGACCCAGGTCGTATCTGAATTGTCATGACCAGGGAATAACCCATGTTGAGTGGTTTGGTTTGAATTGACTAAAGAAGGGTTGAACATGGGTCAGATAACCCTGGTCTGACCCTGGTCATTGGTGTGAAAAGGAGGTCTCAATCAGGGGGCAAAGCATAGAGATGTCCCAAGTGAAGGGGCAAAATAGAAATGTTTATTTTTTTTAAAGTTAGACATTATATTCAAATTGTAGAATACCTCTCAGCACTAGTAACACATCCCACATAAACTACTGTTATATTATGTAATGCTATTTATGCAAAACCCTACTGTTAACAACTCCAAAAATCGTTTTTCTCTCCAAAACACTGCTTTAATGTCACCAGAGCTATCTTTAGCTTTAGCTCTGGTGACATTAAAGCAGTGTTTTGGAGAGAAAAACAATTTTTAATGTGGTCTTAATTAATGTCTGTACACTCAACCAGCCTGCATGGGCCAATAGAGCCAATAGAGCCAATAGAGCAAACAGAGCCAATAGAGCAAACAGAGCCAATAAAGCCAATAGAGCCAACAGAGCCAACAGAGCCAACAGAGCCAATAGAGTCAACAGAGCAAACAGAGCCAATAGAGTCAACAGAGCAAACAGAGCCAATAGAGCCAACAGAGCCAATAAAGCCAATAAAGCCAATAGAGCCAACAGAGCCAATCGAGCGAACAGAGCCAACAGAGCAAATAGAGCCAATAAAGCCAATAGAGTCAATAAAGCCAATAGAGCCCATAGAGCCAACAGAGCTAACAGAGCCAATAGAGCCAATAAAGCCAATAAAGCCAATAGAGCCAATAGAGCCAAACAGAGCCAATAGAGCCAATAAAGCCAATAGAGCCAATAGAGTCAACAGAGCCAACAGAGCCAATAGAACCAACAGAGCACACAGAGCCAATAAAGCAAATAGAGCCAATAGAGCCAACAGAGCCAACCTTCCATTGTGAAATAGTGTATGCTGCAGTTAACAAGGGGCTTTTACACAAAGCATACATGCACTGTCATGCAACCAGAACTAGCTTTCACTTTCCTGTAAATGCAGTTCCACTAATGTTTCCGTTACCCCAGAAAACAAACTAAATGAAGTTAAATAACGATAACGATTTTTTGCCAGGCTAATTATTCAAAAACAATATATATGAAAAAGAAGCCTCAGAATGTCATTTGCATTAATTAATACAGTATTAGCCCGATAAGTTAGCTAAGATATGCTATATTTGTTAGCTGTTAGCAGAAGTGTCCAGAACAGCAGCTATCAGCCAAACACACTCAATGTGTGTTTCATCAGTTATAATGTGTTTCTTTACTCTTTAATGTGTGTTTTATCAGATATAATGTGTGTTTCATCAGTGATAAAGTGTGTTTCATCAGTTATAACGTGTGTTTCATCAGTTATAACGTGTGTTTCATCAGTGTTTTATCAGATATAATGTGTGTTTCATCAGTGATAAAGTGTGTTTCATCAGTTATAATGTGTGTTTCATCAGTTATAATGTGTGTTTCATCAGTTATGTGTATGTCGTCAGTTATAATGTGTGTTTCATCAGTGTTTCATCAGTTATAATGTGTGTTTCATCAGTTATAACGTGTGTTTCATCCGTTATAATGTGTGTTTCATCAGTGTTTCATCAGTTATAATGTGTGTTTCATCAGTGTTTCATCAGTTATAATGTGTGTTTCATCAGTTATAATGTGTGTTTCATCAGTTATAATGTGTTTTATTCTCATTAATGTGACCTGTGTAGTTATCCCGGGTTAAGAGGAGGTGATGTTATTAATCTCAGCTAACCTCTGTGGTTCTCACTAACTTTCTCTCTCTCTGAGGAGTGTGGAGGGTGTCAGCGGGAGTGTGGAGGGTGTCAGCGGGAGTGTGGAGGGTGTCTGCGGGAGTGTGGAGGGTGTTAGCGGGAGTCTGGAGGGTGTCAGCGGGAGTCAGCGGGAGTCAGCGGGAGTGTGGAGGGTGTCTGCGGGAGTGTGGAGGGTGTCAGCGGGAGTGTGGAGGGTGTCTGCGGGAG
>CAKAOI010045267.1:0-16209 GCA_916701655.1 Sebastiscus albofasciatus
CATGTCTGTATAATGTTACACTACGTTGTCTCTCATCCCGTCATCCACCGCTTTTTTTCTTTCTCACCGCGGACAGCCAGCAGCTGCCGCACCTCGAAGTCTCGCCACACATCGACACACGTCTCTCTCTGCTCTCAGAAGGAAGGAGGCGGGTTCATCAACGCGTCATCAGTTACACTGCGCATGTGTTATACCCTGTGGTCTTAATGCTCAGGCTGATTTCTAATCCTTTAAAATATTCCTGAATCCGTATGATGATCCGGATCGCCACCAAAATCGAATGGATTGTTCATTGTGCTGCACCCCACCCCTTCAAATCCATCACAAACTTTTGGAGTAATCCTGCTAACAGACAGACAGACCAACCAACAAACAAACCAACACCGGTGAAAGCATAACCTCCTTCAAGGCCCTTGGCCTTGGCGGAGGTAAAAATGCCACTGGTGTTACATTTAACATGTTTATACAGTTTTGTTAGTTTGATAAATTGCTTTCATGTTGTCACATTCCTCCTTATTATGTGTGATGATTTGTATTAGAGTGTAACTCACACTCACCTGAGATGACACATGTAATTATCATTATGAATCAGTAAGTTGAATGTTGATTCATGTAAAACCTTTTAATGGAGTTTTGGGTCAGTGTGGATTGAACGGACATAATGCTTCAATAGCACTTCACTCACATCTTGCTCACAGGTATTAATGAATAATTAATCACGTCTATTAGCCTTGTTAACACTTTATATTTACAACAGATTACTTTCACGAGATTCTAGGACAAGGTCAGTCTGTGATCTGTTGTCTTTCATGTCCAGCTGTACTGTTTTCTATCACATAATATTATCATATAAATGCAGCTATTAAGTATTTATATAACATATGTCTACCTCTAAACTTTCAGATCTTCTTCCAGCTAAACTGACAGTGAATCCACCGGTGATCACAGAGACAGACTCAGTCACACTGACCTGTCAGGCTCCATCATATGTTCCTGTGTATCAGTGTTATTTCTACACTGTGAGGCGAGACACTTCCTACAAAGGCATCTCTTGCCTGCAGAGACTGACAGGAACTGAGCTGCTGAGGATGTCCCATCAGAGTTCACCAGCTGTGGTTGAAGTGAAATGTTATTACACTGTAAAACTTGGAGACATAAATGCTCCATCTCCACACAGTGACACATCTTCCATCACCATACACAGTGAGAGACTATTTTCCCCGTTCTTTGATATGTTATGATGTAGTGTTAGTGGAAGATAATTCAATGACGTGATGTTATATTTCAGATGTTTTTAAGGAACTGAATAAATCTAATAAATTCCCATTAAAATGCCACCGGTGTTACATTTAGCATTATTCATGTTTACAGTTTTTTTGGAAATGGCCGCTCAGTCGTTAGCAAAAAGCAGTGACGTAGGTTACAGCGCTGATGCCCTTTATAACAGCATGGACGTCTTTAAATATACAACTAATCAACACATCAGTGGCAGCATTACATGTGTTTCTCCTGAACCAAAGCAGACAGAAATATAGTATGGAGCTGTTCAGTTTCCTGTAGCTGAAACTGAGGTCAAATGTTTTGGCTAAGTTTTACAATATGAGCTAATCAATAAGGTTATGATTAATGTGAACGCTAGCACCAGTTGAGTCAACGTTAGCTGTGCTAAGTTTGGATATAAGTGGTGACCGAGTGACCGATCGACATTGCCATCCCTAAAGCCATGCCACTACATGCTCACGTGTGTAAAAGTTTTGTGCTTAAAGGAACAGTGTGTAAATTTTCGGGGGATCTATTAGCAGAAATGGAATATAATATTCATAACTATGTTTTCATTACTGTATAATCACCTGAAACTAAGAGTCGTGTTTTCATTAGCTTAGAATGAGCCCTTCATATCTACATAGGGAGCGGGTCCTGTTCCTGGAGTCCACCATGTTTCTACAGAAGCCCAGAACAGACAAACCAAACACTGGCTCTAGAGAGAGCCTTTCATGTTTTTACGTTAACTGAAGGCCACCTTAGTTCTCCGACACACTTGTGAAACTGCGATAACGTGAGCGTAAAAACCATGGTACCGCCAGCCGCCGTCTGACTTCCGTAGCTCCTAAAGTAGTGTTATTATGGTAAGGATGGCCTCTGAGCGAGGCTAACAAGGCGTTACAAGGGTTTTCCACTCAACTGCTCAAGTTACAGCAGTCCTGGAAAGGGAGGAGTTAGGGGGATTCAGTAGGTTGCAATCTGCCACCACACCACTAGATGCCACCAAATCCTACACACTGTCCCTTTAAGACATTGTACAAATAAGAGAAATAGGACAAATGTTAATTTGTACCCACATAAAATTTACAGACACAAATCTGTTTCCTGTAGAATCAAGCAAGGCCTCCACAAAATCAGCATCTACTATGACCACAGGTACATGTTATACATCTAAACAGTAATCCAGAACATTATTACATATCACTTCTATAAAGGTTTTTAAATTTCTTTGTGTATTTATTCACCAGATTTGACTACTGAAAGGCCTGGTGCTCCCACTTCTGTAACTCTTGTGAAACCAGCATCAGGTAACAAAATAATAGATTTATATTATATTATTGTATTATATGTGATGTTAGTTAATCACAAATTATGTTTTTCTTCTGTTGCTGCCTGCCTTGCACAAATGCCCCTTCCAACACAGTTGTCCACACAGGAAGCTGACCGATACAAATCCATCTCCTTTTGTTGTAGATATTGTGGAAGAAGAGTCACGCGTGACGCAGACTAAGCCGACATCTACTACGACCACAGGTAGGACATGTTATACATTTAAATAGAAATCCAGAACATTATCACGTAATCACGTAATTTTGAAAGTTTAATATGTTTTTTATTCACCAGGTCTGACTGTTAGCAAGTCCCATGCTTCCACTCCTGTAACACCTATAAAACATACAGGTAACACAATTACAGATAAAGTGTGACTTTAAATAATCACAAATCAGTCCGTGTTTCTGAGTATTATGGCTATTTTTAAAACTTTTCTTCATTCGCCAGGTCATACTGTTGGTACATCAAGTAACTCGGGTAGTTCTGTCTCTACTTTCATAACTTCAGTGAAACCAGCATCAGGTGACAGAAATACTTTCTCAATGATTCACACTGACTTTGTAAAATAGTTTTTTTGTGGCATTTTATGCCTTTATTCAATAGTGATAGAGGAAAAATGTCAGGAAATGAGGAAGCGAGAGGTGCAGCAAAGATTTATTTAGAAACAAAATGTTGAAATATGTCATTTTAATATTTATTTTAATATTTTTTATATTTTTCACTGTTGAAACTCCTATGGATCTGGCATCAGAAACCAATATTACAGGTGAGCATAAATGCCAAGATGTATTGCTGTGAATGTTTTTTTTAATTTATTACAGTAGGACAGACACTTCATAAGTCTAACACTGAAGCTAGTTTCTTCCCTGTAACCCATTAAACCCAGCAAAAGCACGTCATTACTTACAGATAGACTTCTGCATTTAATTAATATAAAAAATGAGATGCAATTCACTTTAGTAAAGTATTTTTCTGAGTAAGTTTAGTTAGTTTGAGCAATGCGAACATGTCCTTTTTGCAAAAATATGAACAAATATCTAACATTTAATATTGTGATGTTAGAAATTGTTACCACCTTGTGGACACATATTATATGTTTCTGCTGGGTTTGAGCAGTATGTATTGCTCGACTGTGTCACAGTGAAGCAACCTGTTGTGATTAAGATCCTGAATTCAGTGATTCATTGTGTTCACAACTTTATTTACATGTTAAATTCATATCGGTTGCAAAGCAATACATTGTCCTTCATTTTTATATTTGGTGTGCCATGCGCTGGAAGACATTCAGTAGGTACACAGTCTTCCTGCTTTTGTGTTCAAAGTGAAACTGAGGCTTGTTTGTGGTTTCCAAAACAGAAACATGGACATGGATGTTGGTGATAGGCACGGCTTGTTTTGGAGGTGTGATCTTACTGGGACTGGCACTTTTCTGTATCAAAAGATGTACAGGTGAGAATTTGATTCATGTGTCCAGTAAAGCTTGAATGTATTTTTCTCAAGGAATCTGAGCAGCAGATCAGGCTGAGAGAGCTAATGCCATTTATTAGACACATATATGAACATAAATCTCAGTTAAATCAACAATATAAAATAAGTCGGAGGTTGGGGTGCTGGAGAGAGCTGTGGCAGCCAAAGGTGTTGGCATGAGCAAATCAGCAGAGTGATGATGATAAGTGTCATTTTGTAATGTCTGCGCTGTACACCAACATTAATATGACTGGACGTTATCACACAACTGAGCCAATACTTGTGAAGCAAATCAGAAACAGTTGATGCCAATCAACCAATAAAAGCACAACTTCAGTGCTCTGCCTGAACTAACGCCATGCTTCTCTCTCTCTCTCTTTTTGTTTTTGCATTTTTCAGGAAGGTGTTCCAAAAAGAGGTAACTAAACTTTTGTTTTACTTTTTCAGCAAAAGCTGAGTGAGCAGTGAGGTGTTATCTATCACAATTGTTCAGTTTATTCACTGCAAGTAGCGGCAGCAGGACATTAGTTGTTGAATCAGTGTAGAGAATTCATTCATCTACCCCATTGTCCCTGTTAAACCCTGGGCTTTAAAGTAGAGGTCATTGGTCTCAGAGGTGTTTGGAGAAAGAAATATATCCCTCTGGATATTCTGTTTACAGTGTATTCAGTTTCTTGTATAATGAGGACACACTGTATTAAAACTTCTTTCCTTTTATTTCTGTATAGGACACAAGCCAGTGTAACCGGTAATGTACACATTTACATTGTATTAGTCATACATACAGCAGTATATTGCATTTATATTTTGGTCTTCTAGTGTACTGAGGTGTGTTTTACATCCTGTTGCAGATGACTTAATGTGCATGACAACTCTTAACCATGGAGAATCGGTAATTTAAAAACCTTGTTTCTCAGATGTAACATTCACGTCACCTAAAATAATCAAACATTTGAATAGCAAGGCTCCTCAAGGTGAAAAGTTATTCATGAATTCCTCTCACTTCCTTCCTTTTAGTCACCTGCAGGTAATGCTGAAGCCTACAGTGTGATCACCTCGGTACCTGCTGCTGACTGTCCCACTGGTGAGCTGCTTTTCACTTTACACCCACATGAATGTCGTGTTTTGTTCTTGTACAGGGTGGAAAACAGGTTTTATGCTGTGATAGAAATAATGTAAAAATATTCTCAATTTATTTGCAATATCACTTATTGAGAAAATGTCTTTTTAAAAATATACCAGAAGGTGTATACTTGGTATGACTAATATTGTTAGATTTATATGCTTTATAACGATATAATTGAATAAGCACCACAACAACAAACCTTAACTTATTTTAGTGTATCAACACCAGCATGTGTCCCAAAATATGGTAGCCCTAAAAGGACATGATTACATTTTTTTAAAGTTTTTTAAATGCAGTTTTCTCGAGATAACAAGGTAATTAACTCATTATAACAAGAAAACAAAAGGTTGCTTTGTTTTATTACTTAAAATGTTTGGGTCAAATAATGATAAAATTGATTCAAATGGCATGGCTGACAGTGATGAAAGGTACATGTGTGACTACGTCCGGTTTTCAAAATAAGGGCACATACAGTATACATGGAAATAAGATTAACTTGATTATATTCAGCAGAAGTATAAAACATGTTACCTGTGCTGAGTCCCAAAAAAAAGAAACAAAGGAAAATACAAAGATAAATACTACAAAATTGCGAGGGAAATGTCTTTATCCTTTGATTTTCTTTTATGAATAATTACTGTCATCTCTGACTAGAGACACAAAATCCTTCAGCTAACTTTCTGAAAAAAGGTTGAATCATGTCCGTTTAGGGCTTCCGTATAAAAAGGGGCTTTTGTTTCCATAATATTTTTACTGGCTTGTGATACAGGCAGATATTTAATCACTGAAGACTTAAGTCTAAATTTAGAGCACAATGACGGTGCAATAAAATGCCGAACTTGACAGTCATCTTAGTGTGTTGTTCTCTCTCTCTCAGGTTCTGAGAAACGGAAGGGGAAAGAACCTCAAAATGAGGATGTAAGTGAGACATGAGGCACAGTGTTGAATATGTTTGCAATATAGATCTATGCTGTAGATATAAATAGCTCTTACAGTTGGTTTCTTTCTTCTCTAGTCTGACATATACCACGTGTACTCCACCATCTCTGAGGAGCCACCTCCATCAGCCCTGAAGGACATGGTGTACAGCACTCTGCAGACACACTGAAACACACACCTTTTTATACTGTATAAAGAAACAGAAAGCAGACAGCCTACATAACTGTTAACCATGTGTACTTTTCTAAAATAAACTTTGAAACTTGCCTTTAACACCTTGAGAAATCGATGATATGTGTGGTCCCATGTTGACCTGCAAAAGGCCTTTGACACAATCGACTGTGGAATCCTTCTTTCCAGACTAAAAGCAACTGCATGAATGAATTTTATCTGTCAGAGAGGGACCAGCAGGTTGAGGTTGGGCGGTACCTCTCTGGGTCTTTGCCTATGACTTGAGGAGTCCCACAAGGCGGTGTCCTGGGCCTCCTTAGTCTTTGTTTCTTTATGCAGATGATTTAGTTATTATGACAGAAACAGGACATATTAGTTGATCATTTAAATACATTATGGATCTGATTTTACATGTAAGGTCATAGTTTATCTTGTTTGGATCAATAAAATTAAAGGCCAAACTCTGACTGGGGCATTAAGATTGCTGTTCGTTTGTGAAACGAGACCCTGACACAAACTTTGAAACACAAACTCCAAAAAGCACAAACTTGTGAGAGTCATCCTCTGGCTTGAGAGTAGTAGTCATGTTGGCAGGTGTCCTACAACTTCACTGGCTTCCAGTGGAGGGTTGAGTATGTCATATTCATTTATGGTTTATACTGTATTTTGTAGGATGAAAGTCTCAGCTGCTTATTATTTAGTTCTTAATATTATTATTTTGAGAAGGTGGAGGACGTTAATAGTGTGACGTTTATAGTGTAGCAAAACTAAATCTTACAGATTCAAGTCTAGCATCGGGTTCACATCAGGAACAGAAGCACCACGCTATGTTAATTGTTGCACCAGTGGGCTGTTTGCACCAGAAGCACATTTATTCGTACTGGTGAACAAGCGATTCTTCTCCTCAGCTGTTCACTATAGAGCTGTCTCTCTCTCTTGTGTGTGTGTGTGTGTGTGCCTGTGTGTGTGTAGTGTGTCTGCTCGTCTCCCTCGCCCTCTGTTTAGACACAACTAACAGATAAGTGGAATAAGTATGTCATTTAAAACCCACGATCACAAACAGCTGTGACACAAGGCTATTTCTAATAAATATAGTGGATGGATTTTGTAATTTGATTGGGGGAGGGACAGGGAGGGAATCGGAGAAATTAAAACAGCAGGGAGAGAGAGGGGGGAAGTCAAAGACATTCGTGGGATGCAAATTTTTATCATCTTATCAGAATCAGATAATTTATATCACTTATAATATGTAATATATATCGTTTATAGTAGATTATCAGTGTGTGTTCTTGCCAGATTCGCTCGCGGCACGTGGAGAAAATAGACCAGACACTGAAACTATTGCTGAAGATCGCGGGCCGGCTGCAGAGCTCCGTGGCGCGGTGTGTGCTTTTGTGAACAGCTCAATTGATTAACATGGGAACCGAAAGGACACGGGGCTGCACTTCTCCAAAAATTGCGACACTTCCGCCCTGATGTGAACCCGGTGTAAGAGGGGTAAGGATTCCTCTGTATGCTGTCGCCATAGAATAGCATAAGCTTCCTTCTTTAATCCTACCCAGTGGGCTACCTCCAGGTCTGAGAAGTGAAGCCAGACAGACACAGCCCCCTAAATGTTACACACTGTTAAAATGTAAAAATAGGAGGTTGTGTAAATTGTAGGGGGTCCAGATGAATGTAAAGTTGATTCATAATATGCCCTTGACGCCTTATTGCATATTTTCTTTCAAAAAAGAGATTGTGCATGCAATGAGAGGAGGTCCAAATAAAAAAAAGTTTGTTCGAAATATGTATGAGACAAGAAAGAAAAGCTATTGGCAAGAATCTGAAAAGCTCCCTGGGTTCATTTGCATACACTTTTGAGACGCTCCCTAACTTCAGTTCCTCATTTTACTATCCTCTGTCAAGTTGAGCACAGGATGTCTGATATTACAGTAACAATGATCAGATGTTGCTCGTATCTCTTAAGAGCACAGTATCTTTACATATCTGATAATGTATTTGTATTCGTTTACACCCCAAGTATGCACGAGTGTTTAAAAAATCTCTTTTAGTAAAAACCTGCATGTTGTTTGGTTTCAATTTTCATTTCAGCAATAGTCCTGCCAGTTTAGAAAAAGCAACACGTAAAAAAACAATAAGAAAGCAACTGCAAAAACTTTTATTTTTCTAAACCAGAGAGCCAACACAATGTTAGATGTGATCTAAATATACATTATCACACATACTGGTGCAAAGTGTAAGTGTGTTTCTGTGGCCTGTCTGTCATTGTGATTCACCTATAGTGCTCACTGTGGTTTTCCTGAGTTCAAGTTCTGCAAAGTGACGCTCTCTGTAAAAGTTCACACAGTCAGACACAGAAGTGTTGCCTTTAAAGGATTCTTGGTTATTCACGTTATTCAGCTTCATCATGGCCGGACGCCTGCTGTTAGTCGTCCTCATGTGTAAGTTAAACCTCTTGTCAGTTTCTTTCATTGTAAATGTAAGTAGATATACCAATACAGGTACGTTTGAATTTATTTGCAAGCGACAGATTAATATTGGTATCATCATGTTTTATCACACTTTTACATCAGGTTGAAATTAATACAACGTTAACATTATACATTTACTATTTATTGGTTTATTGGTTTATTCTCCAACAGATTCCTTTTCCAAGATGAAAGCAGAAGGTCAGTACCTGAGGTTAACATTAGTTTTCATGGACAGGTGAACTGTTTAGTAAAGTCTGCAATTAATTTGACAATTTGTACACATAGTTTGGCTGTATAGTACTTTTAGTCTATTTTCTATGCTGTACAATAAATCACACTTGCTCATTAGGAATCTTATCTTAATTTAACTGTAAAGTATCTGATAAAACAAACAAATATATTTATCATCAGAATAATTAAATGTAATTTTCAGTTATGTAATCTAACATATATTTAAATTTTCAGCTCCTCTTCCACCTAAACTGACAGTGAATCCACCGGTGATCTGGGAGACAGAAACAGTCACTCTGATCTGTCAACCTCCATCATCTGTTCCTGTGTCTGAGTGTTATTTTCGCATTGTAAAAGGAGGACGTGGCAAAAGCCTCCCTTGTCGCCAGACACTGACAGGAACTGAGCTGCTGAAGATGGCTCAACAAAGTTCACCTGCTGAGGTTAAAGTGACGTGTTTTTACCTTTCAATAACTTCATCTCCTGACAGTGACGCGTCATCCATCATCATTCGATGTGAGTGAACACTATAGTATGAGCACATTTGGGTTGGGTCTTCAGAAGAAGAAGAGATAGAAGATTTAGAATGGGCATCCTCTGCCATTATACATTTATCATCAGAAGTATTTTAAATGATGCAATTTTCAGTTTTTTAATCCAACATATACTTATATTTTCAGCCTCTCTTCCACCTAAACTGACAGTGAATCCACCGGTGATCAACGAGACAGACTCAGTCACACTGATCTGTCAGACTCCATCATCTGTTCCTGTGTCTCAGTGTAATTTCTACACTTTAGGTGGAGGAACTGTCAATAGCTTCTCATGTCATCAGACACTGACGGGGACTGAGCTGCTTTCGTTGGCACATCAGAGTTCATCTGCTGAGGTTGAAGTGACGTGTTTTTACACTGTAAAGCTTGGAGAGAAAATGTATCTGTCTCCACACAGTGTCACATCCTCCATCTCCATACACAGTGAGTGACTGTTTCTTACATCTACTGATATTATTATGTCTTGATAAAGTATCAGCTCAAGAAAAGTAGTATGGTGTAATATTTCAGGTGTGAAATTATTTGTAAGGGTTACAAACTACAAAACAAATAGAAAAACAATGATTTAGCAACCGTCCATTAAAATGACACATGTTAGCAAAGGTCTGCTTTTTGTTAGTTTGATAAATAGTTTTTTTTAATACAATCAAATGATATATCTGATTATACATTATTGTATAATACACTACAAAAACACATCAGAATTATAGAAGAGAATTATCATTTTAGTTGTTAAACATGATGTGTGTGGTGTTGTATCACAGACTTCTGTAAACATCAGCACTGTTTGAAATCACAGACTCATCTTAAAGTGTGCTTGATATGATAAAATAGTTCTTCGTTTTAATGATTTTTCATTCATCTGTTTGTAGGTCTAAAACCACAGATGAATCTTCAGCATTTTCAAGGTGACCAGGTTCTCTTTATTTGCACTCTGCCTGGATCTGCTAATCATGATACGAGATGTAACCTGTACTTTGGAGAAGCAAGTGATCCAGTTACAACAACAACCATCAATAGGAAAATGACCTCAAACAATCAGTGGTTCTGCCAGTTTACTGTCACAATCGATGACTTGCTGAGACGTCTACGTGTAGTTCAACAAAGAGATGCCAGCTGTGACTACAGTTTGGGAAGTGACCCCAACTCTTTGTCTCCTCGTAATGATGGATACAGCTTGACTGGTGAGTCAGAGAACACACAGATACACAAACTACAACACATAGATTTGTGAATTCTGACTGTAGACCATAGAACAACTCCATGTTTGTGTCTGTATTCAAATGAATGTCATTTGAAATGTTAAACTGTGACATTTTGTGGTCACACATACAAGCTCCATAATAAAATCATATAAAATTTGAGAATTAAAGCTTCAGTAGGCAGAAAGTTGTTGGCATCATTGGGCAAAAATTCCATAATAACCTTTCAGCACATTGTAATTCAAGTATTCTGGGAGAAAACTAGACATCTGGTTTCTAGTTTTGTGATGTGCAATTTCACAAATACGCTGTCCCACACAGTTGTCCACACAATCATTGTCTGTCTTTCTTTATTGTAGATATTGTGAAAAAAGAGACACGCATGACACAGACTATGCCGACATCTACTACGACCACAGGTAGGACATTATTCATTTAAATAGAAATCCAGAACATTATCACAAAGCCCTTATTATATTTGTTATTTTTAAGTTAAAAGATGTTTGTTTATTCAGCAGGTCTGACTGTTAGCAGAACTCATGCTCCCGCTCCTGTAACTCCTGTAACTTCTGTAACTCCTGTAACATCAGGTAACACAATTTCAGATATATTAAGTGTGACTTTGATAAATCACAGATCATACAGTATGTGTTTCTGAGTATTATGACTATTTTGAAATTCACCAGGTTGGACTGTTGGTACGTGAAGTGTCACTGGTAGCTATAACTATATTAAGGAAGCAGTCCAGAATATTATTACATAGCACCTCAATATTAATTAGTTTGGAAATCTAAAAAGGTCTTTGTCTTTTTATGAGGTCCGACTGTTAGCAAGCCTCATGCTGCTACTCTGGTAACTCCTGTAAAACGAACATCAGGTAAAACAATTACAGATATTAACTGTGACCCTAGTTAATTATATGTGTTTCGATGTATTCAGTATTTTGAAATGTACTTTTGTTTATTCACCAGGTTGGACTGTTGGTACGTCAAGTGACACTGGTAGCTTTAGCTCTACTTCCCTAACATCAGTGAAACCAGCATCAGATAATTATTCTGTTTTTTCAACAATTCACATAGTGTTTACAGTATATACACACTATGTACAGTAATATTGTAAAACACTGAATATGTTTATATAAAGTGATTATCTCTGTCAAAGCACAGACTAAGCTGATGGTTGCTGATTAATTACTCAGACAGTGTGTGATAGAGATGCATGTGCTTAAATGTGAAGTTACCCTTCCTATTGTGCAACTGCCAGCCCACATTGTTCAAGTAAAATAACAATTTGCTGTTTAACATGTGTACCCCCAGTACAAAGGAAGAGTATATATAGTTTTATTGTTAATATGTTTTGTGCCTTCAATGAACAGAGTATGACTTCTACGAATCCAGAATCTGCCGTGAAATGACAGGTAGCCTACTAAAGATTCTTATTATTGCTTCAAATGGTGCTGGTGGTTGAAATACTGTAGTTATGCACAGTACATGTTAATGCTGTGAGAAGTGAGACTGACACTTGTTTGTGACTTCTATTGTTGCAAAGCAAAAACGTGGATCTGGAAGTTGGTAGCAGTTGTGGCTGGTTGTGGAGTAACTGTGGGCGTCGTCTTGCTGGTTTCTGCATTTTTCTGCAACAAAAGAAGAACTGGTGAGAACTATGTTGATTTGTTTGTCTAATGACGTCAGAATCTGTTTTTTTTTTATCTGGGTGTTCACACATACTGTTCTCTATTAAGATTTGTATCTGCTTATTAAACTTATGTAAGCTCTATAATTGTATTTTCACACTTATTGCATTTTAAGATTTATTCAGTTTGAGAGGGTTAAACAACTACTCAAAAAATACAAGCACAAGGTCAAAGAATAGGTCATTTATAGCAAATTGTTATAAGTTAGATTTAGCGAACATGTTGTGCTCTTTAAAGGAAGCTCCCAAAGCATCAAGCAGCATTCAATTTTAGTCAGGAACAATACCAGAAGCATAGCTCATAAGGAGGAGGTTGGTGAAAGGAGCTTCAGCAGCAAACGTCATTGGTGCAAGTGTGTCAGCAGAATATCAGTGAGAAGTGTCATCTTATAATGGCCGTGCAGCCCGTGCTGATGCTAAACAGCTGGTGATGGAGCCACTGATGGTAAAGCATGAAAGAAACACACGATGCTGGTCAGCTAATGCCAGTGCAGCTTCAGTGCTTTGTCTGAACTAACACCTTTTGGTTACGATTGGCCACACAGTTTTCCTAGGCTCACACTCACATATACTTAAATTCTATTTGCAATTTCCAAGAAATGTTTGATGCAGCTCCGCATTTGTTCGCGTGAGCAGAGTTCATGTAGCTCACAGCTACTAACACAACTATTGTGTAACTCATCAAGTGGCACAGAACAAACATGCACAAGCTAGATCTCACACTGAAAGTAAATCATGCGTGTCGTGTGGGAGGCCACCACTGCACTGAGATGAAAATAACCTCCTTTGCTCGGGTCCAACTCTTTTTCACAAGCGAAATATTGTATGAGAAGAGATGGTATGTAGAGATGGTATGTAGTGTATGGTATGTACATAGTCCATATGTACGGGGATACGCTTTAAGACACATCACTTGTGGTGGCGGGGTACAATTGCTGAGAACCAGATCATCTGGGGCCAGTTGGGGACCATCATCAGGATGAGGCTTATCCATAGGCGCAGTTTGAACCTTAAAGGGACTGTTTGTAACTTCTTACACGTATAAATCAATCCAGGTCGGTGTCCCATGAGCATTCGTGTGTGGGTACACTGTTCAGACTCAGACTCCAACACAAAATGGAAACGGAAGCACCAAAACCGCAAAGTTACATCTAGTGAAGCCCATCTGTTAAGCTGTGTTGGCCGCGGTCGGAGGACGTGGAGAACGTGGAGGAGTGTGTCGCCTCACTGTTTTGAGCGATGCTCATTCATGTCTATGTAGAGCGAACACAAGCGCAAGCAACAGGATGCTGACTTTTGTTGACTTAACCATAGGTGTCGCTGTTAACAAGCAATTTTTGATTCTTACAAACAGTCCCTTTAAAGTTGGGGGTTCACCAAAAAATCTAGAGGGAATGTGTTGTGTACAACACAGAGAAGTCTAGCGCATTGGGATGCTGTGTGTCGACTATATTATTACACTATGTTTCAGTAAGTTTCCTAACTGAATGCAGCGCGAGCGACCGTCAGTGACAAAATCAGTTTTTATTGTTTTTCCTGCGCTGTGCAATGTGACGCTGTTTTGAGCAGATTTTTTGTCAGACATCCTGTTTCTATTTACTCCTTTTGCTCACTTGGAAAGCGCCGCAATTGACGAGGAACGGCTGATTCGTGAAGTTGAAATGAAGAGTTATCTATACGATACCTTCTCATTTCACGACAAAAACCTACACAAGGTGACCAGGAGATCGCATGAACGTTTCCTACTTGCTGGCTATATTTTATGTCATTTCCAGTATACATCACATAAACGTGTGTTTTCTGTTTAAAAAGTACAAACGTCAGAAGTTAGCAAGTATCATCCATCTTTTAAGTGGTTACGTCTCCAGTCTGATCTCGAACACACAGCTGATAGGTTTGTGGTTTGTTTGCATGACGTAATAGAAAGTGCATTTTAAACAGATTCAGTGTGGACATCGGACACCGATGTTATAAGTAAATAAAAAGAACACAAATCTATCTTCCTATCTTGTTGGTTTCTTATTCTATCAATAAGAATACACATTATTCATCATTACAATAAATGATTAGTTCTGTGTCATTATAAAAAATATTGGCTACGGTCAGTAGGGGGTTCAGGGTGAACTGTCTTAAAGAGTATCCACGTCAGCTGGCCCCGTGGGAGTCAGTCCCTGTACATGTGGACTATGTTGAGTGGAGTGAAATAACCTGGGCTACACATGTAACCTTCCGTTCTCTTAGCAACTGGTTTATTTTGTTTTGGCTAAGAGATTAACTTGAAAGTGTAATGCTAGCCAATATCGTGACCATCAAATTCTTGAATCCAATCAGATGAACTGAAAGCTTTTATTTTTATGCAGAGAACGACATTATTTGAGATACAAACCGTGCAATAAAATGCCGAACTTTGTTGAAAACAATCTTTTACTTTGTGTGTCTTTCTCACAAGCAGGTCCCAAGGAAGTGAAAATGCGGCGGGAGTCTCAACATGACAATGTAAGTCTGACTAGAGGGACAATATTAAATAGATTTGTCATATATATTAATAGATGCTACAGTTGATTTCTTTCTTTTCCCAGTTGGACATATACCATTTGTACTCCACCATCGCTGAGGAGCCTGCTGCGTTAGCCCTGAAGGATATGGAGTACAGCACAGTGCAGCTACACTGAAGCACAAACTGTTTATATTGTATAGAGAAAGCCTGCAGGACTGTGAGTAATGTAAAACTTGTGTTTAAAGTTGACTGGTATAATCTAGACTAATGTTAGACTGCTGTAATGTCTTTCTCAGATCAACCAAACGGTCAGATTAAACCAAACTTCTATTAACGTTTTCCAAGTTTAACAGTTAGATCCAATTCCAAGTTGTGTTTTATGACGTACAAATCACAGCGTGGGTTCAAACTTCATTTCAATTTACCTTTTTTTTAGATTGAAAATGTATTTAGCTTCACTCATACAGTATATAACTAAAGCAAACATTCACTTTACTCCTGTTTGTAGTTCTTGTCTTGTTTTCTAATGTGTTTTCTGTATTTTTTGTAACTGGATATATTGTCTGAGAACTTTGCGACCATACTTTATAAATAAATGTACACCCATTTACATGTTACTACTTCTGTACATCAGTTTTCTCAAGCATGTGGTTCAGAGTTACGTGGTCACCTTGACCAATTATAGCTGGATATATGAATATAACATTCTGTGATCCTCTTCATGCATCTTTAGCTCTTCTGAAATGTCTTCTGCTTTAAAACAAGAAAAAACTGTCAGAATAAAGCCATTCAACATTTTCTGTTGTCTCTCAGCTATTTTACCTGTGTAACTGTTAATAGTCTGTGTGGCAATTAAAAGTGGAAATGGAGCGGGAAGTTAGTGGAAGTCAGAATTGTGTCTGGCCATATTGCATGATTTTCTTTAAAATTGGAGGTTGGAAGAGGCCCAGATGAATGTGAAGTTGGTCTGAAGTGTCAATTTTAAAAAATTAGAAAGCTATTGACATTTGCTATTGGCCCATTTGCGTGCACCTTTGAGATGGTCCCTAACTTCAGTTTCTTATTTTACCATCTTCTCAGATGTTTTCTTCTTCAGAATACATTACTCTGTGCATATCTGAATGATGTATGTTTTGGTGTACACAGTAAAAAGCTGCACTAAATAATTACTGTATTAAAGTATTTTGTCTTGAGACTAACTGAAGGTGTTTGGCTTCACAAGTCAGCACTAGTTCTGCCAGTTTAGAAAAAGCAACAAGTA
>CAKAOI010045269.1:0-19390 GCA_916701655.1 Sebastiscus albofasciatus
GACGTTAAAGATCAGAGTCAGCGCGCTACATACTGACCATACTAATAGTATATTGACCATCATCTTTTCTTGTAAAATGCCTGGTGTAATCGGCAACACTGGTGTTGTCACGAGTTTATTAACTGGTGGGAAAATTTCCTCACCGTCACATCCCTAACATCAATCTGACCATCTCACTCTCTGAAATTAAGAGATTTCCCAAAATGTTGAACTATTCCTTTAAGTTTTTAGTCCTGAATCTGATGCAAACCTCCATAATTCTGGTTTATATTCATATAATTCTATATATGTCAGTGAATAAACATTAGAGCTGCAGACAGTGAGGAGAAGTTTGTCTTCAGTACCTCACAGTGATGATAAAAGCATTCATCCATTAATATTATTACATCCTCAGACAGGAGCTCTGTGTGAGTTGAGACAGTGATCGTCTGAAAACACCTGAATTGTTATGCAAGTCTGTGAGCACAAAACAAGCCAAGCTTTATCATGTGTTCTCCATTACTAATTTAAAAACAACATTCATTGCTTGCATCTTTAAAAGACACTACTTCTTATTCTAGTTGTTCTAATTCTACGTTTTTCTGGACGCAGCACCTACAAAGTGTTTTACATGAAAACAGTCAAATATGGAGGGAGGAGATAAAAATAGGTGGTTAAAAATAAAGACAAAACAACAACATTTACAAAGAGAGAACAATCAGAAGAGGTTTAAGACAAGCGGTAAAAGAAAGATGGTAGTTAAAGTCTGTCTGACTGACTGGGCGTCTCAACCCTAACTAACTGGTTAATTGGTCTAACTGGTCAGCTCAGTGCTTCTTAAAGGACAGGTTCCTAGTCTTGTTTTAAAACAATACCAGCAACGCTGCCCATATGAAACATTATTAGTTCCCTCCTGGAATCTGACCGATCTGATTTTACCAGACCACAGAGAGACGCAACACGACCACAAAGACGCAAAAGAGACGTAAAGTGACCACAAAGTGCTAACGGGCAAGTGAGTTCTAAAATAAAATAAAAATGTGAACATGTCCTTTAAACCATTTCCTCATCTTACCTCCCACAGACAGAAATCTGTTGAACGCCTCATTAACAGAAATATGTGTGTGTGTGTAGATATATATATAAAAATGTATAAAACATACCTGCTTCTCACTGAGCGCTGTGATCTTTGCTTGAAGTTCGTGGAGCTGCTTCTTCAGATCTGCGTTCTGAAAACAGGAGCAAGTTAGTCGCCGCCGATCAAAACTGGTGTAAAACTTTGAAAGCTGATTCTTCTTCATGTATCAAACAGTCGGTAGATAACGAACACGAGCCTCTGATGTAAACTCTCACTGTGGTGTGTTCATACGCAGCTGCAGTCATCAATACATCTGTGATTGAAGTGGTGGGTTTACCTGAGGGTCCTGCTTCATCTGGGCAACCAGTTTCTGCAGAAGAAGACAAGAGACAGTCAGAAAAAAAACATAGAAATCACAGTGACACCCAATGGTCACAGCTGGGAACTACAACTAGAGGGCTGCACTAATAACACTCCTCTGATGGACATCAACCAGTGTATATAAGGTTTAAATGAATGTATTTAAAGTGAGAAATAACAAGAGGAAATGAGTTGCAGGAGACGTTAATGAGCGAATGAATGTGGGTGTTATATCAGAGCAGGATCTCCCGTATTAAAGGCCCTGAAATATTATTAATATCATATTCTCTATCTGCTTCTCATCATGATCGACGGGATCCTACAGATTTATTTTGAGAGAATTCAGTCTGTGCTTCTCAGTGGTTTGAAGTATTTTCTCATATACTGGTGTTACGACCCCTAGAGGGGTGTAACGGTACGTGTATTAAATAATCGGGATCTCAGTGTTGACCAAAATAATAAATCGAGCAGCCCTACTATGCTATATTGTTGACGGAAAAAAACCAATACTGAAATGCAGTCTAAAAAATAAAAAACAACTTCAAGAAAATCTCTCTTTACTATCGCTGACAGAGAAAAGGAGACAAAATATTAGACTGTTTTTTTATCTGCATCAGGAATTAATAGAGCTGGGATGATTCACCTATCTCCTGATTCGATATTATTACGATAATTTGGTGCCGATTCGATATGTATTGTGATTTTTAAGTATTGCGATTCGATATTGCGACTTATTGTGATTTTTGTTAACTTTTTTAACACTAGACCATGGGAAAAAGTTGAATCATACACTTCCAGGGACTTTTACTTTGGAAAATCTCTAAATTAATCCAGTAAAAATGTTTGATTTTCAGCATGTATGTAGTCAGAGATGTCCTGAAGTCAAATATATCAGTCATTGTCAGGGATTATTATTATTTTTTTTTTCCAGCAACCCAAAAAATCTAAGAAAAAAGACATTTCCTTCACAAATTAGTGGTATTTTCTTTTTAATTTATAAGGGACATGTAATGTTTTATACTTCTGGTGAAAATAATCCAATCAATCTTATTTCCATATATCTATTTTGTACATAGAGTTCCCTTTGTTAATACCTTATTTTGAAAACTGGATATAGACCCACGTTTATACTTCCTCTAACTTCTCCAAGGTGGTCTCTAGCTCTCCCGTCAGCTCCGTTCTCTTTATACATCCATGGTCAGCTCCATCGGGGCCGTTTGAATGTATTTAACTTAAATGTCAGTATATGGGTGCTCTACAGTTGTAGCGTCAGCCCATTTGACCACGGAGATGAGAGTGACGGCCGGCTTTACCGCACGTTACCGCAATACGATACGATAACGATAACGATACGATATTCAGTATGTATGTAGTCAGAGATGTCCTGAAGTCAAATATATCAGTCATTGTTAGGAATTATTTATTACATTTTATGCAGCAACCGAAAAATCAAAGAATAAAGACATTTCCCTTAGCTTGTTAGAAGTGCCAGTACACAAGAAAAAGTCACGGTATGCCATGGAATAAAAAAAAGAAGTGCCGGTGGTGCGTACCAGTGGGTATCGGCCCACTATGAGTACTGGTCTGCAACAGTGAAATCACTTGAAAAGTCATTTGGTGTGAGGTCGACATGAAATAACCAGACTTTTAGTCAACTAAAAAAAACATGATGAGGTGACTAAATATGATAAAAAAACTAACCAGGACATTTGACCCAGGACTCAGACTAAAGAATAACACATCAGACTAAATGACCACATCGTACCTGATGGATCTGGATCTCCACCTTCAGGGCCTCCTGTAACGTCTGTAATTCCATCATGGATCCAGTCAGTCTACCAGCCGATCGATCAGCCTGCACACGCACGCACACGCACACACACACACACACACACACACGGTTCAACAGAAATCAGCAGCATCTGACCTGTTGTCATAGCAACGTGAGGTACTGCCACATAAGGACTTCCTATTTGATGCTGACAATAATATTTTTCCGTCAAGGTCAAACAAGGTCACAGAGTGAGTCTGGAGTGAACCAAACTAAAGACTTTTACATATTATAAACCTTTTATATGAGTATTATTACAAGAGATTAATTATCATTAATGAATATTTAATAAGTGGCCTGTTACCTGAACACCGTCTCCAGTAGGAAAACCATCCAACTGAAGCATTAAAGTGCCGCTGGAAACAAAACAAAACAACATTTAACTTCAATTCACTTTTAGTAGTAACTGAAACAAGTTACGTATTTACTAACAAGAAGTTAGTTAAGTTACTTTACATTGTTTTATTACAAACATTATTGCATAATTATTTCATTATTACTGACATGTTTGCTTAATTTTAAACACAGTATATGTGACTTGTATTACCACCTGAAACATGGTATTTGTGTCGTTACTAAGAGGTTAATATGTTTATATATCAACTGGAACAGGAAGACGTACATTTAACTTATCAGTGATACTTAGTTAAGTACTTAAGTAAAAGTACTAATAGTTGATGTAAAAATATTTCATTGCAAGTAAAAGTCATCAGCAAAATGTACTTAGAATATCAAAAGTAAAATCTATTCATATATGTATGTATATAATATACTGTATACTATATATAATATACTGTATACTATATATATATACACTGTATACTATATACATATATAGTATACAGTATATATATATACAGTATATATATAGTATACAGTATATATATATATATACACACTGTATACTATATACATATATAGCATACAGTATATATAGTATACAGTATACACACACACACACACACACACACACACACACACACACACACACACACACACACACACACACACACACACACACACACACACTTTTGTTTTTATCCCTAATTAATATAAAAGCATTTTAATATTGTAGTTTATCAATGTGGAGCTGATTGTAGATACTTTGTGTACTACTGGGTAGATTACTAGTACAGTACTGCATCAGATCAGATATTTTTTTAATGTAAAAAGTAACTACAAGTGTCAAATAAATGTAGTGGAGTAAAAAGTACAATATTTACCTCTAAGATGTGCAGTCCTTGAGTAAATGTACGTAGTTATCATGATTATTTACATTATTATATCATATATTTTATCCTAAAAAGTTGTTTAACTAAAAAAGTTGAAATGTAACCTTGAACTGAGGATGTTTGACTGTAATTTTACTCTTAAAATATAACTTTATCATTAAATTAAAACTAAATGACATGCGTCATGATTATCTTTTATTCAGAGCAGGTTTATTATCACTTTATTATAATTATTATCTAAAACTAAACAGGTTACATGTAACTGTGCTATATTATGCCAGTAAAGTAGTCTGTATTAAGTATTATTACCATTAAATGGTTATTATGATTGAAGTTCCATGCAGCATTAATTCACTAATGTTATTATAAATTCACTTTGTTGTTATATCAATAAAATTTAATTAATAAATGCGGTGACTCACCACCTGGCTGTGGGACTGGACTCCACCCCTCTGTGCTGCCCTGTCAAACGCAACAAACACACAACAACAAATAAACAACAACAAATAAACAACTGTCAATATTCAGCTTCTCTCTACCAAACATTAATAACATGTTATTTTCTGATTTGACACCAAACATAAACGGCATATCACAAGTTTTACCCATAAACTAAAATAGTACACTTTCTTCTATAAAGTATGTCTCTATGTAAACTATCAACTCAATCACATGTTTTCCATTTATGTTGTATTTTGTGTGTGATTTTATTTTATAGCTATTCATTTCCTATGTTTGTGTACTCGGCGTTGGTTGATTAGGATGTGAGCACTGTGATTTCCAGGTTTTTAAATAGATCAATAAATTGACCCTTGAACGCAAATCTTTCTTCCTGGTATGATGGCATTGTTAAATTAAAAAATGACTTTAGTCACAACATATCTAACCCATACCCCAACATAACTCTCACATACCTGTGAGGGTTTCTGGACAATATCTGTCACTGTTTTGTGTTGTTAATTGATTAACAATAATAAATATATACATACATTTGAATAAAGCAGCATATTTGTCCACTACCATGTTAATAAGAGTATTAAATACTTGAAAAATCTCCCTTTAAGGTACATTTTGAACAGATAAAAATGTTGTGCAATGTGCAATAAATTTGCGATTAATCGCTATTAAATATTTGAATCGATTGGAAGCCCTGACTTATATTAGACCTGCAACGATTAGTCAATTAATTGATTAATTGATAAGTTGATTGACAGAAAATTAATCAGCAACTATTTTTCCAGCAAAAACAAATGTGAAGATTTGATTTCTTTGGTCTTATAAGACAGAAAAACTGAATATCTTTGGTCAAATAAAACAATCTGAATATGTCACCTTGACAAGTATTTCTTCATTTTAGAGAAAATAATCATCAGTTTAATCAATAATGAAAATAATCACTAGCTGCACCTCTTATTTATTCACATTTCTGCTCCACTGTCTTTTCTATAAATTCATATCATAATTCACAGTTTCTCTCTATAAAGTCATTGTGTTACTTTTCAAATAAAACATCCAAACTGACTCTACATCGATACTTTCTGTTTAAATAAAATATTTTCTATGACGTCTGCTGTATTATTACTCTCACACTTTTATTACCAGCTTTTTTTATTGACACTTGAATTCCCCTGCGTGGGATCAATAAAGTTGGTCTAATTCTGCCCTAGAATCAACTCAGCCAAAGACAATATGACTCAGGGATGACTCCTCAACTCAGGATGACGATCACGTCACTAAAAGTCACCTGACGAGGAGCTTCAGTCTCATTCATTAAGAGGATGCACAAGAAGAAGAAGAAGAAGAAGAAGAAGACGATAAAGAAGAAGAAGTTTCTTTTAATCCGTTTCAGAAAGTCCATCACCTCTATACAAACATTACAATAATTTCCTTCTTCAAAAACACTATTTACAAAATATAATTACTCTTTGTTGATTTTAAAATTATTATCAAATAGGGATGTCAATTAATTAAAATATGTATTTGCGAATATGTATTTGTCCGTAGTTAATCGCAAATTAATCGCAATTTTTTATCTGTTCAAAATGTACCTTAAAAGGGAGATTTGTGAAGTATTTAATACTCTTATCAACATGGGAGTGGACAACTAGCTGCTTTATGCAAATGTATGTATATATTTATTATTGTAACTCAATTAACAACATGAAACAATGACAAATATTTTCCAGAAACCCTCACAGGTACTGCATTTAGCATAAAAAATATGCTCAAATCATAACATGGCAAACAAATTTTCTAAAGCCTGAAAACAGAGCCATGATGAGGTGCAGAAGTCTCTATCAGAACACTTGAATTACAATATGCTGAAAGGTTACTGTGGAATTTTTGCCCAATGATGCCAAAAATATACTGCCTACTGCCACTTTAACAGCCCTAAATCAAATGTATCAAATATAAATCATCTTTAGCAAATACACACTAAAAAGGTTAAATATCCATTTTCTTAACCTCATTATTCAGACTATTCAAATCACGTCACATTTACTAATAACCTGAATGTCAAAGTCCATCTGCGTCTGAACGTCACACATCCATCCATCAACTATATTTACAACTCTTCTTTAAAATAGAATCCAGTAGACTCCACAGAAACAAATAACACGGCTGTCAGGAGTGTATCTGAGTTCAGAGGTTATTGATTAGGGGTGATAAAAAAAAAAAACGATTCACCTACGTATCACGATTTTATGTTAAATGCATTCAAACGGCCCCGATGTAGCTGACCATGGATGTATAAAGAGAAAGAGCTGACGGGAGAGCTAGAGACCACCTTGGAGAAGTTAGAGGAAGTAGACACGTGTGACTATGTCTGGTTTTCAAAATAAGGTGTTAACAAAGGGAACTGTATGTACAAAATACATATATGGAAATAAGATTGATTTGATTGTATTCACCAGAAGTATAAAACATTACATGTCCCTTATAAATTAAAAAGAAAATACCACTAATTTGTGAAGGAAATGTCTTTTTCCTTTGATTTTTGGGTTGCTGGAAAAAATTTAATAAATAATTCCTGACAATGACCGATATATTTGACTTCAGGACATATCTGACTACATACATGCTGAAAATCAAACATTTTTATCGGATTAATTGAGAGATTTTCCAAATTAAAAGTCCCTAGAAGTGTATGATTCAACTTTTTCCCATGGTCTAGTGTTAAAAACGTTAACAAAAATCACAATTAATCATAGTACTGAATTGCTATACTTAAAAATCACAATACATATCGAATCAGCACCCAAGTATAGTGATAGTATCGAATCAGGAGATAGGTGAATCGTCCCAGCCCTATTATTGATCCCATTAGATACAGCAGCTGATTCATTATCAATAATCAATAAATGGTGTCCTGCTCCATGTGTATGTTTCTAAATGCCACAACACTGTTACGGTCTAATTATATTATTTATCTTGCACTTTATTAGACTGAATTTCAGCACCATGCTGTGTTCAGATAACCTGCCTCCCTTCATGTGGAGGTATTGATTATTACTATATTAAGTTATATGATCATATTGATTGGGATTTAAACAAGCCTTTTATTTACATCTGAAGGGATGTCCAGATTAAGTTTTTTGGCCCTGATCCGAGTCTTTTAATATTGATTATCTGCCATTTCAGAATCTGATCTGATACTTCTAGATTTACCTAAATGTTGATTAAATATATACCTGACGAGCTACTTGATCCTGATCACGAACTATGAAGTTGATCATCTTACATTATTGATCTGATAAGAATGAACATTTAAGTAGAAACTAGACAACGGCTGCACTGTTGGGACTACAAAAACACTCAGTGATGTTACAGAGTGATGCTTCTTTTACCTCATAAACTATCTTTGCAGTTTGCAGCCATGTTGTATTTTGGCCTGTCAGGAAAAATCTAGTACTTTTATTATTTTGATGTAAACTCTGAGAGTGAAGCTTTCATCAGGGGGCTGAGTATCTTTGTTGGAGGGCCGCAGTAGCTCCACGGGCCGCTGTTTGACAACCACTGTCTTTACTGTGTATCCAGAGATGGAAAGTAACTAAGTACATTTACTCAAGTACTGCACCTTACTCATGTTTCAACATAAGGAAACTTTAATTCTCCACTTCACTTTAATATAAACGCTGCACTTTTTACTCTAAATATTAGTACTGGAAATATTACTACTGCTTATGTCAAAGTATAATGAGCTGATAAAACTTCATCCCTTAACAAAGTTCAAACTACCAAACAGTGCATGAAGTACTCAGACTCTTACTAATTACCAAAGTAATTAATCATTATGAGTACTTTTACTCTTTTGATACAAAACTATCAGCAGTTAATGTACACAAGTATTATCAGTTTTGTGTAGTTAAAGTATTCATGGTAAAAGTACACAAGTATAATCAGCTTCATGTAGTTAAAGTATCAGGAGTAAAAGTAATAGGTCTGCAGTAAAAGTACAGACGTATTCACAGCTTCATGTAGTTAAAGTATCAGTAGTAACAGTACAAAAGTATTATCAGCTTTGTGTATTTGTAAGTATCAGCAGTGAAAGTACAGAAGTATTATCAGCTTCATGAAGTTAAAGTATCAGCAGTAAAAGTACACAATATTATCAGCTTTGTGTAGTTAAAGTATCAGCAGTCTAATTACAGAAGTATTATCAGCTTCATGCAGTTAAAGTATCAGTACTAAAAGTACCCAGAGTGCACAGTAAAAGTACACAATTATTATCAGCTTTGTCAGCTTCGTGTAGTTAAAGGTATCAGTAGGAAAAGTACACAATATTATCAGCTTTCTGTAGTTAAAATATCAGTAGTAAAAGTACTCGGTCTGCAGTAAAAGTCCACAAGTATCATCAGCTTTGTGTAATAAAAGTACAGAAGTATCATCACCTTCATGTAGTCAAAGTATCAGTAATAAAAGTACTAGGTCTGCAGTAAAAGTACAGAAGTATTATCAGCTTCATGTAGTTAAAGTCTTAGCAGTAAACGTACATAAGTATTATCAGCCTCATGCAGTGAAGTATTATCACCTTCATGTAGTTAAAACATCAGAAGTAAAAGTACAGAAGTATTACCAGCTTTGTGTAGTTAAAGTTTCAGTAGTAAAAGTACACAAGTATCATCAGCTTTGTCAGCTTTGTGTAGTTAAAGTATCAGTAGGAAAAGTACATAAGTATTATCAGATTCATGTAGTAAAAGTATGAGTAGTAAAAGTAGAGAAGTATCATCAGCTTCATGCAGTTAAAATATCAGTAGTAAAAGTACACGGTCTGCATTTAAAGTACAGAAGTATTATAAGCTTCATGTAGTTTAAGTATCAGTAGTAAAAGTACTCAGAGTGCACAGTAAAAGCACAGAAGTATTATCACCTTCATGTAGTTAAAACATCAGCAATAAAAGTACACAATATTATCAGCTTTGTGTAGTTAAAGCATCAGCAGGAAAAGTACAGAAGTATTATCAGCTTCAGGTAGTTATGGTATCAGTAGTAAAAGTACTCTGTCTGAAGTAAAAGTAAAGTATTCTAAACTTTGTGTACTGCACCTTACTCATAGTTAAAGTATCAGCAGTAAAAGTACACAAGTATTATCAGCTTTGTCAGCTTTGTGTAGTAAAAGTATCAGTAGTAAAAGTACAGAAGTATCATCAGCGTCATGTAGTCAAAGTATCAGTAATAAAAGTAGTTTAAGTATCACAAGTAAAAGTACAGAAGTATTTTCAGCTTTGTGTAGTTAAAATATCAGCAGTAAAAGTATACAAGTATTATTAGCTTCATGCAGTTAAAGTATCAGTAGGAAAAGTACTCAGAGTGCACAGTAAAAGTACAGAAGTATTATCACCTTCATGTAGTTAAAACATCAGCACTAAAAGTACACAATATTACCAGCTTTGTGTAGTTAAAGTATCAGTAGGAAAAGTACAGAAGTATTATCAGCTTCAGGTAGTTAAAGTATCAGTAGTAAAAGTACGAGAAGTATTATCAGCTTCATGTAGTTAAAGTATCAGTAGTAAAAGTACAGAAGTATTATCAGCTATGTGTAGTTAAAGTATCAGTAGGAAAAGTACACAAGTATCATCAGATACATGTAGTAAAAGTGTCAGTAGTAAAAGTACACAAGTATTATCAGATCCATGTAGTAAAAGTGTCAGTAGTAAAAGTACAGAAGTATTATCAGCTTCATGTAGATAAGGTATCAGTAGTAAAAGTACAGAAGTATTATCAGCTTCATGTAGATAAGGTATCAGTAGTAAAAGTACAGAAGTATTATCAGCTTCATGTAGTTAAAGTATCAGCAGTAAAAGTACAGAAGTATTATCAGATACATATAGTTAAAGAGTCAGTTGTAAAAGTACTTGGCCTGCAGTAAAAGTACAGAAGTATTATCAGATACATATAGTTAAAGAGTCAGTAGTAACAGTACTCAGGTATCATCAACTTCATGTAGCTAAAGTATCCGTAGTAAAAGTACAGAAGTATCATGAGCTACATGTAGTTAAAGAGTCAGTAGTAAAAGTAATCGGTCTGCAGAAAAATTACACAAGTATTATCAGCTTCATGCGGTTAAAGTATCAGCAGTAAAATTACACAAGTATTATCAGCTTCATGCGGTTAAAGTATCAGCAGTAAAAGTACACAAGTATTATCAGCTTCGTGTGTTAACGTATCAGCAGTAAAAGTACACAAGTATTATCAGCTTTGTGTGTTAAAGTATCAGCAGTAAAAGTACATAAGTATTATCAGATTATTATTATTATCTTAGTATTAGTAAAGCTGTCAGATAAATAGTACTGCAATAGAAAGTACAATATTTCCCTCTAAGATGTAGTGGAGAAGAAGTAGAAAGTGGTATAAATTGAAAATACTCTAAAATAAAGTATTTCTTGATTATATTTACCATCTGAATATACTACAACTAAAGCTGTCAGGTAAATATAGTGCAGTAAAAAACTACAATATTTCAATCTGAGATGTAGTGGAGTAGAGGTATAAAGTAACATAAAATGTAGATACTCAAGTTAAATACAAGTACCTCAAAGGACTTGAATAAATATACATTCAACCACTGCTGAAAAGTAACAATACATGTAGTGCAGTAAAAAGTACAATGACATGTGGTGGAGTAGTCGTATGAAGTAGCAGAAAATGGATAATCAAGTAAACTAAAAGTACCTCAAAATGACACAAGTAAAGGACTTCTGTAAAAGTAAACTTTCTGACACCAAATAAAAACTGCAGTAATGTATAAACAGTGAGAGATGCAGCTTCTATCATGACCTCTATGACTAACTCCATGTGTCACTGATGGCTCAAACCAAACTCCTATTTAAAAAAAAACAGCCTTTTTTAAGCCCCTCGTAGTGTTTCTGTACATGGGTGCCCCGGCAGTATGTAAAAGCTACCCGGTTAATTGGAGTAATTGCTCCCTGGGTGGGGCATGAAGTTGTCTGGATAAACTTCCATCAGCATCACATGCAAGAGTACAAGTACCTCAAAATGATGCTTAAGTACAGAACTTAGTTAAAAGTACTTTTTGATCGAGAAGAGAGAAAGCAAATAAAACTGCAGTAGTGGGTAGCTAAATGTATATTACAGCATAAAGTATTTGTTGATTATATTTACCATCTGAATATACTACAACTAAAGCTGTCAGGTAAATATAGTGCAGTAAAAACTACAATATTTCAATCTGAGATGTAGTGGAGTAGAGGTATAAAGTAACATAAAATGGAAATACTCAAGTTAAGTACAAGTACCTTAAAAGAGACTTGAGTAAATGTACATTCCACCACTGCTGAAAAGTAACAATACATGTAGTGCAGTAAAAAGTACAATGACATGTAGTGGGGTCGTTTTATGAAGTAGCAGAAAATGGATACTCAAGTAAAGTACAAGTACCTCAAAATGACACACAAGTACAGGAATCGTGTAAATGTACTTTCTGACTCCAATAAAACGTCAGTAATGTGTAAACAGTGAGAGATGCAGCTTCTATCATGGCCTCTATGACTAACTCCATGTGTCACTGATGGCTCAAACCAAACTCCTATTTAAAAAACAGCCTTTTTAAGCCCCTCGTAGTGTTTCTGTACATCAGCGGTGGAGTAATTGCTCCCTGGGTGGGACATGAAGTTGTCTAATAAACTTCCATCAGCATCACATTGCAAGAGTACAATTACCTCAAAATGACACTTAAGTACAGAACTTAGTTAAAGGGACTATTTGTAACTTTCAGAATTGCTTGTTAACAGGGTCACTTGTGGCCGTTAAGTCAACAAAAGTCAGCGTCGAGCTCGCACTTGCTCGCTCTAAATATACCTGAATGAGCATTGCTCAAAACAGTGAGGCAACACACGTCAGCTTAAACCACAATATCACTCTATATTTCACCTGCTTGGAAGTAATGTTAGCTGACCAGACGAAGGTCTCTCCATGAATCAATGCTGATCCTACTGTTGGCTTTCCCTGCCTTAGCCCCACCGCCTCAGCGCAGGCTGAGGCAGCGGGGCTCCGCAGCGAGTTACTTTGTCGTCTCCGCCCGCAGCCGGAGTGAACAGGGAGACACCGGCACCCGGTCGGTAACAAGGCGACAACGCTTCTCTCTGCGGAGCCCCGTCACTTCACAAGACACGGAAAATCTCTGTTGGTCTGGAGGAGCTGCAGCATTTATTTTTGCACAAACGTCCACTGTACATTCACTAGATATTCTCAGAGCTAAACTAACTCTTCTGCAGTGTGTAGTGAGCGCGCATACACGTCTAGAGGTGGAGCGAGTACGCGAGAATGCGCACCTGCTCTGAGTGAAGGCAAGCTGGCAGAGGAGGAGAGACTATAGCCACACCCGAGCACGCATATGCGAGCGCGCATGTGTCCCGACCCGGTACATTTATACGCTTAAAAAGTTACGAACAGTCCCTTGAAAAGTACTTTTTGATCGAGACGAGAGAATCCAAATAAAACTGCAGCAGTGGTTAGTTAAATGTATATTACAGCATAAAGTATTTGTTGATTATATTTACCCTCTGAATATACTACAACTAAAGCCGTCAGGTAAATAAAGTGCAGTAAAAAACTACAATATTTCAATCTGAGATGTAGTGGAGTAGATGTATAAAGTAACATAAAATGTAAATGCTCAAGTTAAGTACAAGTACCTGAAAGGACTTGAGTAAATATACATTCCACCACTAATACAAGTACCTCAAAAAGACAAGTACAGGAATCGTGTAAAAGTACGTTCTGACTCCAGTAAAACTGCAGTAATGTGTAAACAGTGAGAGATGCAGCTTCTATCATGACCTCTATGACTAACTCCATGTGTCACTGATGGCTCAGACCAAACTCCTATTTAAAAAGTCAGCCTTTTTAAGCCCCTCGTAGTGTTTCTGTACATCAGCGGTGGAGTAATTGCTCCCTAGGTGGGATATGAAGTTGTCTGGATAAACTTCACATGCAAGAGTACAAGTACCTCAAAATGATGCTTAAGTACAGAAACTTAGTTAAAAGTACTTTTTGATCGAGACGAGAGAAACCGAATAAAACTGTACATTCCAAACTTAGGTAAAAGTACTTTTTGATCAAGCGAAAAAAAGAGAAACTAAATAAAACTGCAGTAGTGGGTAGCTAAATGTATATTACAGCATAAAGTATTTGTTGATTATATTTACCATCTGAATATACTACAACTAAAGCTGTCAGGTAAATATAGTGCAGTAAAAAAACTACAATATTTCAATCTGAGATGTAGTGGAGTAGAGGTATAAAGTAACATAAAATGTAAATACTCAAGTTAAATACAAGTACCTCAAAAGGGACTTGAGTAAATGTACATTCCACCACTGCTGAAAAGTAACAATACATGTAGTGCAGTAAAAAGTACAATGAAATTTGGTTGAGTAGTCGTATGAAGTAAAGTACAAGTACCTCAAAATGATACCTAAAGTAAAGGACTTGTGTAAAAGTACTTTCTGACTCCAGTAAAACTGCAGTAATGTGTAAACAGTGGGAGATGCAGCTTCTTTCATGACCTCTATGACTAACTCCATGTGTCACTGATGGCTCAAACCAAACTCCTATATAAAAAAACAGTCTTTTTAAGCCCCTCGTAGTGTTTCTGTACATCAGCGGCGGAGTAATTACTCCCTGGGTGGGACATGGAAGTTGTCTGGATAAACTTAGGTAAAAGTACTTTTTGATCAAGCGAAAAAAAGAAACTAAATAAAACTGCAGTAGTGGGTGGTTAAATGTATATTACAGCATAAAGTATTTGTTGATTATATTTACCATCTGAATATACTACAACTAAAGCTGTCAGGTAAAAATAGTGCAGTAAAAACTACAATATTTCAATCTGAGATGTAGTGGAGTAGAGGTATAAAGTAACATAAAATGGAAATACTCAAGTTAAGTAAAAGTACCTCAAAAGGGACTTGAGTAAATATACATTCCACCACTGCTGAAAAGTAACAATACATGTAGTGCAGTAAAAAGTACAATGAAATGTGGTATAGCGTAGCAGAAAATGGATACTCAAGTTAAGTACAAGTACCTCAAATAGACACACAAGTACAGGACTTGTGTAAAAGTACTTTCTGACTCCAGTAAAACTGCAGTAATGTGTAAACAGTGAGAGATGCAGCTTCTATCATGACCTCTATGACTAACTCCATGTGTCACTGATGGCTCAAACCAAACTCCTATTTAAAAAACAGCCTTTTTAAGCCCCTCGTAGTGTTTCTGTTCATGGGTGCCCTGGCAGTATGTATAAACTGCTGCCTGGGTTAATTGGAGTAATTGCTCCCTGGGTGGGACATGGAAGTTGTCTGGATAAACTTCACCATCAGCATCACATAGCTGCCCGCTGCAGAAAAGAAAAAGGCCCCCGTTAAAAAAAAAAAAAAAAGGCAAGAAAATGAAGCTATATATAAAATGGAGGTTTTTTTTTTTTTTTCCTCTCCAAGATGAGAGCCTGTTAAGTGCTTCTTCTGCTGCGGGAGTTGAGATACATGAAAAGTGTTTTTTTTGTTTCGGTGGGGTGGTGTGTTTTGGAAATAAACGTTTTATAAACCCAATCTTATGTTAGAATAAAAGCCAACTATGGTCGAATGTATGTTCAAATATCTCCTACTGTATTAAAATAAAACAGCTGTAAACTATCAGTACTAATAAACGTGTTAAGTGTTTCTCAATGTTGGTCGGTGTTAAAATAATCATCCGACATTGCTCCACTGTTGTTAACGGACAGAACAAGTGTTAGCTTTTCTGCAGCCGTTGGGCTAATGCTAACCATCCTGTTAGCAGCTAACAGCTAACACAGCTGATAACTTACATCAAAGATATGATAATAATAAACGTCGTGGTAAGGGGCCTATGTGGGTTAGGGAGAAAACAGAGGGAATAGAAGATAATTCGTGTGAGAAACAGTCTCTTAAATAGGACGCCATCTTCCAAACTGACGCCGAGCAGCAGCAGCTCGTTGTGCGGGTCTAAGTTCTCTCTCTCGGCCGCTCTCTCTTGTCCTCCACAATATCAACTCCTAGAATAAGAAAGACACCAGCTACAAATACAACAGAAAGGGGAGAAAAACCCCGCTGAATGAAGAAACACCAGCTTCACACACCTGACACACAGCTAACACACACAGCAGCCAAAAGGAGACAAGACAGCAGGTGAAGTTTGACAAGAGAGAGTGGAAAATTAAAGTTATGAAATTAAAAAAAGCCCCAATGTGCACTTACTCAGCAGCAGTCCTCCTCTAGGGTTAATTAAATATATATATATATCTAAGAAGAAGAAGAAGAAGAAGCCGATCCACGGTGCAATAACAGCACATATATAAGCTCGCTCTCCCTTCCCGCGGAGCTTTGTTTTGTTGCTGTATTTTATGTTTTAGTTTTAAAATTTGGTGTTAAAAACAAGAGAAAAAAAAACTGAAGCTACAAAACAAGAAGAACTCTTCTTCAATCTCATTCAGCTCTCAGCCTCAGCACGGCGTCGAGATCCCTGCGCCGCGGAGCTGGAGGAAGGGGGGACAAAAAACTACTTACACGTACAATTAAGGCGCGTTTGCGAGCGATAAAGCGTTTGATGTTGGCACGTGTTGTTGTTAAAGTTCGTTAAATCGAGAGGATCGGGGGCGCGAGGTAAGGGGAAAATGTGTTGGAAAAGCGGACTACTTTTTGTGTCGGTGCGGCGAATTTATTTCACTTTGCCTAAGGAACGGCGGTGCTGCGACTCCCATTGCCTAGGGAAAAAACCCGGATGTAAACTCAGTGAAACTCTATGGAGAGAAAGTCTGCACACATACACACACACACTGCATGTAACTCGGCAGAGAAGCGGAGCTGTTTTTGTTGTGTTTCTGGTTTCTGGTTCTGGTTCTCCTTTATGGATCCAGACTAGGACCAGGCCGTCCGCCCTCAGTCTGCCGCTGATCAGGCTCCATGTTCGGCTGCTCGCTGGTGGAGCTGCCGGGCTGTTGCACTCTGTGGAGGAGCAGCAGGAGGAGGAGGAGGAGGAGGAGGAAGAGCACAGGTGGCTCGGCCTTATCTCCTGCTCCTCTGTTTCTACTACAGTTACTGCCTCAGTGGGTCTATTTTACAAATAAATAAATTCTGACAAATAAATAAAGCAGTGGTGGAATGAAGTCAGTGTTATTATATCAGAATAAATAACTCCATTGCTGCTGGGGCACAGAAACACTACAAGGGGCTTAAAAAGGCTGTTTTTTAAATAGGAGTTTGGTTTGAGCCATCAGTGACACATGGAGTTAGTCATAGAGGTCATGATAGAAGCTGCATCTCTCACTGTTTACACATTACTGCAGTTTTACTGGAGTCAGAAAGTACTTTTACACAAGTCCTGTACTTGTGTGTCATTTTGAGGTACTTGTACTTTACTTGAGTATCCATTTTCTGCTACTTTATACCACATTTCATTGTACTTTTTACTGCACTACATGTATTGTTACTTTTCAGCAGTGGTGGAATGTACATTTACTCAAGTCCTTTGAGGTACTTGTACTTAACTTGAATACTTCCATTTTATGCTACTTTAAAACCTCTACTCCACTACATCTCAGATTGAAATATTGTAGTTTTTACTGCATTGTATTTACCTGATGTTTGTTATAGTATATTCAGATGGTAAATATAATCAACAAATACTTTATGCTGTAATCTACATTTAGCTACCCACTCCTGCAGTTTTCTTTAGTTTCTTTCTTTTGCTTGATCAAAAAGTACTTTTGTACTTAAGCATCATTTTGAGGTACTTGTACTCTTGCATGTGATGCTGATGGTGAAGTTTATCCAGACAACTTCATGTCCCACCCAGGGAGCAATTACTCCACCGCTGATATACAGAAACACTACGAGGGGCTTAAAACGGCTGTTTTTTAAATAGGAGTTTGGTTTGAGCCATCAGTGACACATGGAGTTAGTCATAGAGGTCATGATAGAAGCTGCATCTCTCACTGTTTACACATTACTGCAGTTTTACTGGAGTCAGAAAGTACTTTTACACAAGTCCTGTACTTGTGTGTCATTTTGAGGTACTTGTACTTTACTTGAGTATCCATTTTCTGCTACTTCATACAACTGCATTGAGGTAATAAATGAGCAAATAAATAAATAAAAATAAAATAAAACATAAGTTAAAAAGTGCCGGTGGGCGCCCTTCAGCATTTTCTACATGAGGTAACAAATGAACAAATAAATAAATTCAAATAAAATAAAAAATAAATAAAAAAATGCTGGGGGCGCCCTTCCTCATTTTCTGCATTGAGGTAACAAATAAAATGTAATTTAAAAATAAAGAAAGAAAGAAAGAAATACAATCTTACCACTGTAATTCTTGTTGTAGTGAAACTGACTAAAGACTTTTAAGCCAACAATATCAGGGATCAATTGTTTATTTATATTATAATAAATACAGTTATTTATTTATCTTAATTTTTCTTAAAACCATTGTGATGTCTGATGTGTGTTGCGGTTTACGGGGCTAGGGTTCTGGGGGGTTGAACCCTCCAAATCCATCAGTAAATTAGAAACACATCAGTGAATTACAGCATTTTATGTTTTAAATAAAAGAATGAAGATGTTTTGAATAACAGACAGAGAATAAATATATAAGTTATTCCAATCGGTACATTTTCAAAGTACAGTTACTCAAGTACTGTACTTTCAGGTACTTGTACTTTACTTGAGTATTTTCTACTTCTACTCCTTTAGTTACAATTTTAGTTACATTTTCTTAATAAACATGACAAGCTAATAATTATGATATAAAATATGATGCAGTGCTTTATATTGACAAATTACAACAACAAAATATATTATAATAATATAACTCTCTAAAAGGAGCATTTCTGTACTGTTGTTATTCTGATATTCTAATAAATATATAAATAATGATTGTTGAATGTTAATTAAATAAAAGTGCCTAAGAAGTCCCCAACATGATTCAGGAGTAACGCTAATGATTAAAGTTGCATTAATAGGTTTTTGTTGTTGTTTTGTTTTTGTTGTTGTTTTTTGCCACTTAGTCGAATCGGAACAAGCTTATATACTTTATATATATTTAATAAACTCTATACTTTTTAATGATTATCATGAATCATTATTTTTTCTCTTTTAGTTATTTATATATGCTGTTCTGGCTGTAGTTTTTGTTTGTCCTCTGTCTCATCATCATGCCTTGTTCACTTATCTTCTGTTATGTTGCACTAAAAAGCAAAAATAAATAATAACAATAATAAATAATCTGTTTAGCAAATATATTCACGTTATTTCCATCGTTTATGTATTTTAGCTAATTCTATAGCTCTATTCTGACTCTAGTCTTGTTTAATGCCAATTCTTGCAGAAATCTCCAAATGTCAAAAGTTTTTGATCCCAAATCACAGCATGG